>WSFP011416574.1:0-23634 GCA_009831015.1 Picea engelmannii
TTAGGAAATGGGGATAACAACCCTAATGAAAATCCTCTATCATGGCCACAATGCCTCTTGTCTCCTCTAACTGGCTCCAATGACCCTCCCCTATCCTATTGTATACTCGAAGGGAATCAAATAGCATCACTATATGCTAGTGCCACTGCTTGCAAGTATGGAAAGTAACTAGTGCATTGGTCAACCCCAAGGGCACAACCAATGATTCATAAAGAATTCTGAAAGAAGACCTTTGAATATCCTTCTCCTTTCCCCTCATCTGATGATACCCTAGATGAAAATCGATCAGCGAGGGATATGCTTCTCCTTGAGGCTCACCCATCCAATCACCAATCCTGGGAAACCTGAAATCATTGATATGCTTGAGTACTCTATCATAAGTTCTCCCTGGTAGAAACACATGACAAATACACTATACACTCTCACATTCCAATGCATACCTATGCACAATACTTCCTATCACCGAAATGTCATGTACCATCCTGTATCATGTAGGTGCTAATATCCATCTCTACTAATGTTGCTTGAACCTACATCCTAGAGAATTCCCATGTCTGTCACATACTTGGCCACCTAATCCATGGATGCATGTACTTCCTTACAATTTGGTCCCCAATGAATGTGCTCAACTATCTCCTCAGAAACTAAGCCTTGAGCCTTTAGCGGGATCTCCAACCGAAGCGGCTCATGATCCATACAATGAAAATAAGTGCATGGTCAAAACCATCTATGTCCAACCTCTCCTCAAGAACTTGAAACTCTGAATTATCCTCATGGGGAAACGTCACAAGAGGATCCTCCATAAAATCATGGGTGCCACTCACACCCTCACATGTCATGGTTTCAAACTATAATGGATTCTATTCTATTTTCAATGATGGAAAGTGTTCCAGACTAGGTTGGTAACAAAACTAATCAAACTCCCTTTCCTTTTTTTCAACAAACTTGAGAGAAATCTCCCTATCCATGAGCAACTACAAGTACTCGGATTTTATCTTCTCTAATGCTTCTTTGATGATGCAAAATTGGGTACTAGTGACCCAACTTGCAACTCCCATTTGTCTCTCCTCCAACTGGGTTTTCCACATAAGGTTTTCAATAAACTTATGAGCACCATGTGTCCTCACCAACATTTGCACAATTTGCTCCTCTGTGACAAATAATCAATTCTCCAATTCATGCGATGTCATTTCATCAACATGGCGTGGGATGTCACACAAGGGAGAAATTGACTAACTAGATGATATTGTGCAATGATGGGACTCCCATGGACTATCCTCCTCATACAAGATTTCTAATTTGTTCTCGTCCACCAAATCAACTTCGTCGTTGCATAACTCTAAACCTTTTTCATGTGTTGGTACAAACATGGTTGCATCACCATACATGTCATAAGGTACTAAATCCACATCATGGTTAGGGGCCAAATCATCCTATTCATTAGCATCATATCCATGCAACACAATGTCATCATCAACCTCATCAGTTGGACCCAATGGTGTATCACAGGATGTTGTTTGGTCTTCCTCTACACACATATCCTCAACATGGCTAGATGCATGCTCCTCCACCTATCCTTCATGCTCACGTTTCTCTAATTTTTGTCATGTTCCTTTAAAGGAATCCTTTTCCACATTCTAGGGCCAACATATGTACTTGAGGGTGAAATAGATTTTAAAGGGAAAATATGCATAGATATTCTCACCCAATGCTAAATACTCTTGGTAGTGGTAGCGCATGTTTTTAATTGCTTCTATCCTACTCAATATTTCAACCACATGCTCTAGATATTTCTCAATATCGCAATCACATGAGTGCAAACCCTACTACCATCCTTTCTTACACATGTATGTACACAATATCATTTCCTTCCCACTGTTTCCCCTCAGGATGACAATATCTCCAACTTTGATACCACTATAATATCCCCAATGCTTACTAGGCTACAATATTATGTTTTTCGTCCAATTATATTAGATCTGGTTGTGTGATTTTGTCAAACAATTTGCATTACATATGCTTTCAATGCCATAATTGGTTTGAAACTTTCTACAAACTGTTTGCAAGGGTTCTAACAAGGGGCATTGCATCAAACATATTTCATGCATCCAAAATACTCATGAAATAGAAGAGACAATGTGGGCATATTTATTATGGATGGAACCCAAATCACAACACTAAAAATATCTATTGGTTGTAATAATAGCTATAATACAACACTAAAGCACAAAATAAGCAATCCAAAACTTGGAAATGATGCCACGTCTCCTCTAGTAGATGGTCTAGAAGTAATTCGACCTCATCTAGAGAACTTGGAACCTTAGCTATAGAACTCAGCCTCAGCTACGGAAACTTGGCCTAGGCTAGAGAAAATCAGCCTCAGATACAGAAACTTGGCCCTAGCTACATAAAATCATCCTCAACTATGTAACTAGACTTCAATTATAGAAACGCAATATCCACTACAGAACTCGACCTTGACTACAAAACTTGACCTCGGCTACAAAAAATCGACCTCGGCTATCGAAACTTGGCCTTAACTATAGAACTCGGTCTCGGCTATATAAACTTGGCCTCATCTACAAAAATTGTCTTCGACTATAGATATCGGCTTCAGCTACAGAAATTGGCTTCAGCTACAAAACATTTATCTGAGCTACATAACTCGGATGAAGGTCAAATGAATACCTGATTGATCCTCCTCCTTGTCTCTCTAGGGTAGATGTTGCACCACTGAAACCAAACCAACAGTAGAATGGATTTTTCAAAACCCCAATGAAAACCTTGGCTCCAAGAGCACTCCAAATAAGAGATCAAATCATAATGAGTTTTGGCACAGGGGAAGACCCAAGGTTCAACACTTAACAACACACCAACAAAACCCCAACTACTAGTCCATTCGGCAACACCTGCAAGGAAGGAGAAGTCTCACCCGAGGTAGAAGTAGGGGGGTTACAGGACACAGGTGTATGTAACCAAGTTGTGACACAAATATGTGATAATAATACTTCGCAGGGTATTCTATTAACACTTAGAATATGATGTGCGTTAGTTTCCTAGTCTTATTAACATCGCAGAACATACCCAAGAATAGATTTGAGTGGTAACAATAAATGATTATCCTAAGAACTTAGCACTGAGTTAGATCTAACATTCATTTATCCTTAACACAAGTAAATCACTAAGAAAAAACATATCTATCTATCATACATAATAATCAAAGCACTAAGAAGATTCATAACATAAACAACACAACACAAATCAAAACAAAGACACAAGATATATGTGGTTCAGTCCAATGTGGGGCTATGTCCACCAACCACTTCGCCCTCTTTATTATTCATCTAAATATTACATTCATTCACTCTTATGCACCAAGCCACAAATCCAAGCTTCACATAGGACAACAGATCTACGCACTGAGCACCAAATCCTCCTTCCAAAACTAGGTCAAGGCACAGAGCCAATTCTCTATCAAGCACAGAGACTTATTCACATACATTCCTTGGCACAAAGTCATTCAAGCTACTTTCACTTAGCTCCACAAACTACTCAAAAAGCTTCTCAAAACAACACTACTTCTACCATACATTCTTCTTTTATTTATACTTTTACAAACCCTTACAATAGGGCCAAACATGGGAAAACCCCATTGGCCGACATCCCATAACCCATTACAAAAACCCTAAATAACCCCTTACAAAGCCCGTAAAAGAAGTGAGATTCATGATCTCAGCTCTGCCTGAGCGTTCCTTTCTCAAACAATGTGTCGAAGTCCAAAAGTGGTCCAAATCTGACCAAGGTTTCCTCAAAACTTGGTCAGGGGCCAACAGGCCTCCAACACTCACCTGTGACTCGTCCTAGGTCACTCAGGTCTAGGAAATGTTGCTTCAAAGGCCTCAAGATTAAATTGAGTTGCCTCGACTTGCTGGTTCGTTTGAGCCTCCTGCGTAGCAGGGATGATTTTAGGGTCTAAATTTCTCTCATGGGCTAATTTTCCATGCTTTTTCCAAAAATGAGATTCGCTATTTTAAAAATGATTCACCCAAATTCTATAGGATAAAATTATTTTTCCTTAAAAATCGCCAAAATTTTATAAAACCTATATAAAATCCTTAGAAATTTGAATATTTTTACAAAAGTATCATCAATCATTTATAGTTGGTATATGATGGATAAGTAATATTCGCCAAGGTTTCTATATTTTAAAATAAATTCCCATCCTTAAAATCATCCCTACTACTTAGCGAGCTCCTAGATCATCTGCTATGTAACAGACCCTTCCAAGCGTTTTTCTACTGTTGCAACTGCTTGGTCTAGTTGTGAGCATCAATCTCTTCGAACACGTTGCAAGCTTCATCCTACATAGGTTGTAGATTTTTTGTGACTTCCATCACCCTACCATGATTGGCAGTGATCTGCTGTTGTATTGCGCATTTCTCCTGGGATCTTTTCACTCTTTCAACTACGGTGAGTAGCTTCATCTGTGCTTGCATGGAAAATTCATGTTGTTGCACCTCCTGTAACTGCGCTTCCAGCTTTCTTATCTATGGATCCTCGACGAGGATTTCATATGTTTGTGCACTTATTTCACTCAGTTGTTTGCACTTCGAGTTGAGGGATCTTATCCTTATTACTCGGTTCTTATCGATTTCCTCCCTTTGGTCACGCACCTCCTGCGGGGTGCTTGGTATTGCTTGGGCCTCCAATTCTGGTATCCTGGATTGAATCTATTGGATGATCTCAATAATATTCACTACTTGATCCTCGACCAAATCATGTTCCTCCTGTGTCAATCCTAGAACAAAGTGACATGCTTTACTCACTAGCTCTTTGACCGTGACCCGCTCTGCGAGCAACTGCTCATTTTCTCTCTCTAGCTTGGCTTTTTCCTCCTAGAGTATCGCCTGAAACTCTTCTCTCTCACTTTCATAGGTGGATACATTGTACCACGCTACTCATAATTGTTCTAAGGCTTCATCTTTCTCCTATTTCAAGGCTTTTGTAGCCTTCTCTTTCCCTTCTTGGAATTTCTGAAGTTGAGCTTCTGTCGCATCCACAATTCTTCTCAATTCGGTTGGTTCATCCCCCAATTATGCAATCTGTGATGAGGAAGGCACCGTAGGTATTGCGTAGACCAAATGCATAGCTTGATGTAATTCCTTCAATTCCTTATCAACCCTTCCATATATCTCTTCCTTCTTCTCTCCATATCTCTGCAAGATATCCTTAGAAGCATCCTCCATAGCTCCGTGGACCAAACTGATATCGTCCTTCGTGAGTGTGGCCTCTAATTGGGGATTATTAGCACACGTCTTCTTCTTGGCTGATGGATTCTTCAAAGAAACCTTCCTCTTCTGTGGTGTGACTGTTCCAGTAGGGGCGTCTTCCAGTGGTGTAGCTTTACATCCTCCTTGATTTTATCCTTCATCCCCTCCTCCTTGTCTTTCTGCTTTGTCTTCTCCTCCTCCTTCGAGTGAGCCAGATCCTTTATCTTCAAAAGTGTTGTCCTATTCATCAGTCTCTATATCCTGTAATTCCTCCTTCTTTTTCTTATTCTTCGTCCCACTGGATTGTCTGACATGCTCGACTCGGGTGACTGCGGGGCTTCCTATGGTGTTAGTGTCAGAGAGTTCTCCATCAGCAACATGTACAAGAAATTCCTTTGGCTAGTCCTTTGTAATCTACTCCATGTCTTCATCTGTTAGCTTGTAGTATGACTGTAAATCTTCCTGGTTCTCATCTCAGCACCCGATGATGTAGAAGAAATGTGGATCTGTGCAGAACTTTTCTATTGGTCGGTACTGGTGCAGGGTGCATGGTATCATGTGCGGAAATGATTCAATGGAAACCTTCAATTGTTGATAGTATGCATGAAACACAACATTAGATTGCCATTGCTTCGTCATGTCATTGATGTACCATAAGGTGGAAAACCTAGCGGCCAACAGCTCTGAGAGTTCAATCTCTTGGAAGGTATCTCCTTCAGGCATTTTCCAAGTGACAAATGCGATCAAAATGATCAGCAAACTGTAGTGGAATCCATATCCCAAATTCTGGGCTTCGCAGCAATCTTTCTCTAGCTCATTGACGACATAACTCGCCCAGTTCATTTGCATTCCCTCCACACATTTTCTTACGAGGTCCACCACGAACCCGATGACCTGTGTGGGGTGGTTCTTCCTTATGAGCTTTCCAGCTATGATTTTTCAAGAAAATCGCACGGTGCCATCATGTATAGAGGCTACCTTGTAACATCGCTTTCCTTTTTCAACTTCTCCGTAAGCTTCCTTGATGCGATGTGCCAGGGAGCGGTTTGAGGCCTTCCCTAGATAAAACTACCGAGGGCCAGGTCCCTTCATGATTAATAATGTGATCTGGTGGATCAACATCGAATCCACGGTAATTCTTCTGTTGAGCCACATGTATCCTCCATGATATCACGACGGGAGGAGTTTAACGCAAGGGTTAACCTTCTGGTGGCGGCCAAAATGGGGAATCTTCATAACATTTATCACGGTGGACTATTCCATTCCCTTAATCAATGGTTGGGAGATGAGGCAAGTCTTCTTCCCAATTGACTTCTTCAAGTAGCAGTGGGGTGCTAGCATAGCATAATTTTTCCTGTCTCCTAAATTGAAGTTGTTGTTCTTCAATAGCGGGATCTGTCCTAACTGACTCCTGACTATGTGTATTCCTTTTGGAATGTACGCGGTAAATACGGTGTACTAAGAAAAAAGTGGGATAATATCACAGTTAATTGCACTAGCCAAAGGTGGGATATACTCTGGTAGGATGGATGGGATCTGCTTCGGATTAGCAAGATCACTGCGGTGCTTACTTCGCTACTTAGTCACGGGGTTGACACTGCCAGAATGACATCCATTCGAATGGGAAGCTTGTAGTCCCCTAGTCGATGATGTCTGGACACCTTAAGATAACATTTTTTTTTCCATTAACCTCTTAAGGACCTCCTTGAAAGACTTCTCTAATTCACTAGGTTCGCCCGACATTCTAACTTTTAAACAGACAAGTTGAGGTAGGTGAATGGATAAGTGGGGTAGACAAATGGACAACGAGGTCTAGTTTATGATAATGCAGCTCGACACACAAACAATTATCTTCTTGGATTAGTTAATCATGGGTAGCAAAAAGTGGTCTCGGTGTAGCGATCGACAAGTTAAATAAGTTGGTCCTCATAACAGATTCTTCCAACGGCCAGGAATGCTTCCATTAATGTGAATCTATCCATTATGGCACTGTCTCAATGTCCAAAATCGGTCCATCCTCCCATAAATTATTTTTATAACTATTTCAGAGCATCTTTCTAATGATCAGGGCACCTCCAACAGTCATATAGCTTCGCCAAGGTGAAGTCCCATTCTGCATGGTCCCACCGTTCTAGGGAGGTTCAAATCCTGTGAGGTTCTAGTATGCGAAGTCTTCCATCTGTTCTCTGTAACTTCTTATAGATTTTCCCACTTAGCTTTCCTTTTAATGAGCTTCCTTGCCTTCTTACCTATAATATGAGTCTCTCTAACTGTTTCAGCAATCCTCTTTCCATTTTTATTCTTATCTTCCCCTAGCGTAGTGACTTCGCATTGTTGATGTGCCCTCAAAGAGTTTGAAGTTAATATCCCCTTTCTTAACACTTCGTGGGTGGATATACTTATTTCTTGAATGGATAGGTCCTTCAAACCTTCTTTCATTATTTCAAACTTGAAAGCTAATTATCTTGCCTTCTGACCCTCTTGTGTTGTTACTTTGTTCTATTGCTTCGACCTATCCTCTCGTTCTTCTATTAGTTGATTTATTTTTCTAGCTATGAAATCCCTTAGTTCTTTCTTTTTCTTTTATGTAGCTTCTTCCATTGCTTCCCTTCTGATCTGATCCTTCGCAATCCAAGTTTTACCTAACAAAAGTGAGAAAGGGGCATTGTTCTCAACAAACTTAATGACTTCAAATTCCTCTTCAGTCGTTGTTCCATGAATAATAATAGGTACATTAGTAACTCTTCCACATAAGGTAATCATCTTTCCCTTAAACAAGCCTATCCTTCCTAATGAAGGTACCACAACAGGCTTTCCCAAAATTTTACAAGTTTCTTCTGTCATAATATTCACTTGTGTTACTTCATCCAAGACACAGTCTATGTTGAAGTATTTTATTCTTGTACTTATGCATTTTTTTTACTTTCAAGATCTCTGGTAAAATGACATTTTTGTGAACATCCATTGTTTCTTTCAACTATAATAATGTAGTCTAAGCTTCCTCTGATTATTTCTCTTTATGATTCTCTAACATGTCCTTAGTCTCTTGACTTCATTCATAGTTTTCTTGTCTCATGTTCATCCTTTCAACTTTAGCAATCATCCTTGGAAAATCCTCAACCTCATGACCAACAATCCTACAACAAAGACAAATAGGAACTGTGCTAGGGAATTCCTTAGCAATATGTCTCGGTCTTCTGCAATTATAGCACAATGTCAATCCTCTTTTTATTTTAAATGTTCCCCAACCTCTTCTATACTGCGCACTAGGATCAAAGTGTTGGACCTACAATCTGCAAAAAATTCTTCTAGGTTTCTGCATCCACTTATTAGTCAAAAAATTCTTTCTATGCATAGGAATAACATGTATTTCTTCATTTCCATTAAATTTACTCAAATAATCTCTTTATTTAAACTACGCCCTATCCTTCAGACTAGGACAAAACCTATTAAACATACTTAAATTCATGCTTTCGAAACAAAAATTTTCACTTATCTTTCTCTTGTCAAAGTACAAAGCTTTACCTCTTTTTAGATCTTACCTCTTTTCTTCAGATTAGATTTCTTTCTTAGCACAGAGCTTCGCAAGTCAAGTAGAGTACTGCGCACTTCAGCAGTAGATCTATGCGTAAATCTTCTCTTTTCTTTACTTTAGTTCCCAGAAATCATAGTTTCAAGTCCTGACAACGAAACAATTTGTTGGCACATGGGGAGACACAGGGTTCAACGCTTAACAAATCACCAACAAAACCCCAACTACCAGCCCTTTCAGCGACACTTGTGAAGAAAGAGAAGTCTCACCCAAGGTAGAAGCAGAGGGGGTTATAGAACACATGTGTCTATAACCAAGCTGGGACAGAGATCTATGATAATAACACTTCGCAGTGTATTCTATTAACACTTAGAAGATCACGAACGTTAGTTTCCTAGTCTTATTAACATCGCAGAACGTACCCAAGAATAGATCAACATAGTAACAATAAATGATTATATATCCTGATCACTTAGCACTGAGTTAGATATAACATTCATTTATCCTTAACACAAGTAAAGCACGAAGAAACAAAAGATCTATCTATCATACATAATAATCAAAGAACTATGCAGATTCATAACATAAACAACACAGCACAAAGAAAATCAAAGACACAAGATATATCTGGTTCACCCTAGTGTGGGGCTACGTCCACCAACCACTTCGCCCTCTTTATTATTCATCTAAATCTTACATTCATTCACTCATGTGCACCAAGCCACAGAGCCAAGATTCACATAGGACATGAGATCTGCACACTGAGCACTAGATCCTCCTTCCAAAACTAGGTCAAGGCACAGAGCCAATTCTCTATCAAGCCCAGAGCCTTACTCACATACATTTCTTGTCACAAAGTTGTTCAAGCTACTTTCACTTAGCTCCACAAACTACTCAAAAATCTTCTCAAAACAACACTACTTCTGCCATACATTATTCTTTTATTTATATTTTTACAAACCCTTACAATAGGTCCAAACATGGGAAAACCCCATGGGCCGACATCCCATAACCCATTACAAAAACCCTAAATAACCTCATATAAAGCCTGCAAAATCAGTGAGATCCATGATCTCAGCTCCATCTGGTCATTCCTTTCTCGACCAATGTGTTGAAGTCCAAAAGTCATCCAAATCTGACCAAGGTTTCCTCAAAACTTGGTCAGGGGCCAACATGCCCCCAAAACTCACCTGTGACTCATCCTAAGTCACTCAGGTTCAGGAAATGTTGCTTCAAAGGCCTCAATCTTAACTCGATCTGCCTCGAGTTATTTCTTTTCTTGAGCCTCCTGCTCAGCGAGCTCCTGGATCATATTCTTTGTAACAGGCCCTTCTAGGTGTTGTTCTATTGTTGCAACCACTTGGTCTAGTTGTGATCCCTCTCCATCAATATCTTCAAAAACCTTGCAGGATTCATCCTGCACATATTGCATCTTCTGCGTGACTTCCATTACCCTACCCTGGATGGAAGTGATCTATTTTTGCAATGTGCATTTCTCCTGGGATCTTTTCATTCTTTCAACCACAGTGAGCAGCTTCATCTACGCCTACATGGAAAATGCATGTTGTTGCACCTCCTGTAACTACACTTCCAGCTTTCTTAGCTATGGATCCTCAACAAGGCGAATCCAATTCTACTATATGTCTGTGCGCTTCTATCACTCAATTTTTTGCACTCCGATGTGAGGGCTCTTATCCTTATTATTGTGTTCTTAGCGATTTCCTCCCTCTAGTCACACACCTCCTACAGGGTGATTGGTACTGCTTTGGCCTCCAATTCTACTATCCTGGCTTGAATCTACTAGATTATATTAGCGAGCTTCACTACTTGAGCCTAGACCGACTCATGTTCCTCTTGTGCCAAGCCTGGCACAGAGTGATATGCTTTACTCACTACCTCTTTTACAACAACCCACTCTACGAGAAACTGCTCCTTTTCTCTCTATAGCTGGGATTTTTCCTCTTGGAGAATTTCTTGAAATGCTTCTCTCTCACTTTCATAGGTGGATACATTGTACCACGCTACTCGTAATTGTTCCAAGGATTCATCTTTCTCATGTTTCAAGGATTTTGTAGCCTTCTCTTTCTCTTTCTCTTCCTGGACTTTCTGAAGTCAATCTTCTATCACATCCACAAGTCTTCTCAATTGGGTTGGTTCATCCCCCAATTCTGCAATCTGTGATGAGGAAGGCGCAGTAGGTATTGCATGGACCAAACAAATAGCTTGATGTACTTCCTTCAATTACTTCTCTACCCTTCCATATAGCTCTTCCTTCTTATCTCCATATCTTTGCAAGATATCCTGGGAAGCATCCTCCATAGCTCCAAGGACCAAACTGATATCCTCCTCTGTGAGCGTGGCCTCTAACTGGGACTTATTAGTGCATGTATTCTTCCTGGCTAAAGGTTTCTTCAAAGAAAAATTCCTCTTCTGTGGTGTGCCTATTCCAATAGGGGGGTCTTCTAGCAGTGTAGCTTCGCGTCCTCCTTTATTTTCTCCTTCATCCCCTCCTCCATATCATTCTACTTCATCTTCTCCACCTCCTCTGAGCAATCCAGACCCGTTATCTTCAGAATCGTTGTCCTCTTCATCAGTCTCTATATACTGGACTTCCTTCTGCTTTTTCCTCTTCTTTGTCCCACTGGACTTTTCAACATTATCGACTCAGGTGAATATGGGGCTTCCTATGGTGTCAATGTCGGAGAGTTTTGCATCAGTGACAGGTACAAGAAATTCCTCCGACCACTCCTTTGTAATCTTCTCCATGTCTTCATTTTTTAGCTTTTAGTATGACTGTAACTCTTCCTGGTTCTCGTCTCGGTGCACAGTGATGTAGATGAAATGTGGATCTACGTGGAACTTTGCTATTTGTCGGTACTGGTGTAGGGTGCGTGGTGTCATGCGTGGAAATGATTCAATGGAAACCTTCAATTGGTAATAGTATGCATGAAACATGGCATTGGGTTGCCACTGATTCGTCATGTCGTTGGTGTACCACAAGGTGGAAAACCTAGTGGCCAACAGCTCCAAGAGTTCAATCTCTAGGAAGTTGCCTCCTTCAAGAATTTTCCAAGAGAAAAATGCGATCAAAGTGATCAGCCAGTTGTAGTGGAATTCATATCCCAAATCCTAGGCTTCATGGAAATATTTATCTATCTCATTGACGAGGTAACTCACCCAGTTCATTTGCATGCCCTCCACACATTTTCCTATGAGGTCCACCACGAACCCGGTGACCTATTTGGGGCAGTTCTTCCTTATAATATTTTTAGCTATGAGTTGGAAAGCAAGGCGCAATACACCATACTATATAGAGTCTACCTTGTAACCTCGCTTTCTTTTTTAGACTTCTCCGTAAGCTTCCTTTATGCACTATGCCAGGGAGCGGTGTGAGGCCTTCCCTGGATAAAACTGCTGAGCGTCAGGTCCCTTCATGCTTAAGGCTATGATATCGTGGATCAACACCGGAGCCATGGTAATTCTTCTATCGAGTCATAGGTATCCTCCATGATAGCACTACCTCAGGAGTTTAACGCAAGTGTTAACCTCCTGGTGGTGACAAAAATGGTAAATCTTCATCACATTTAGCACGGTGGATTGCACCAGTCCCTTAATCCATGGCTGGGAGATGAGGTGAGGCTTCTTCCCAGTTGACTTCATCAAGTAGCGGTGGGGTTCTAGCATAGCATAGTTCTTCCTGTCTCCTAAATTGAAGTCGTTGTTATTCAATAGAGGGATTTTTCCTAATTGATTCTTGACTATGCATATTCCTTTCAGAATGTACACAGTGAATACGTTGTACTCAAAATATCATGGGATGTTGTCACAGTTAACTGCTCCAGCCAAAGGTGGGATATACTCTAGTAGGATGGACGATATCTTCCTTGCATTATCCAGATCACCACTATGCTTACTTCACTTCTCAGTCTCGGGGTTGACACGGACATAACAATGTCCATTCGAAGGGGAAGCCTGCAGTCCCCTAGTCGACGATGCTTTGACACCTTCAGATAATGGTTTGTCAGACATTATCTTCTTAAGGACCTCCTCGATAGACTTCTCTAATTCATTATGTTTGCCTGACATTCTAACTTTTAAACAGACATGTCGAGGTAGGTGAACAAATAAGCGGGGTAGACAAATAGACAGTGAGGTCTAGTTTCTGATAATGCAGCTCGACACACAAACAATTCTCTTCTTGTCTTAGTTAATCATGGGTAATAAAAAGTGGTCCTGGCACAACAACCAACAATTTAAATAAGAGGGGCCTCATAACAAATTCTTCCAATGGCCAGGAATGCTTCCATCAATGTGAATATGTCCATTATGGCATGGTCTCAACGTCCAAAAGCGGTCCATCTACCCATAAATGTGTTTTCTAACTGGTTCGTATCATCTTTCTAATAGTCGGGGAACCTCCAATGGTCATATAGCTTCGCTAGGGAGAAGTCCTATTCTGCATGGTTCCACTGCTCCAGCGAGGTTCAAATCCTTTGAACCTGCCTCCTGCGAGGTTCGAGTCTGTGAATTCTTCCATTTGTTCTCTGTAACTTCTTGTAGCTTTTCCAACTTAGCTTTATTTTTATTGAGCTTCCTTGCCTTATTACCTGTAATTTGAGTCTCTCTATCTATTTTTGGAATCCTCTTTCCATTTTTATTCTTATCTTCCCCTAGTGTAGTGACTTCACACTATTTATATTCCCTAAAAGAATCTAAAGTTAATATCCCCTTCCTTAACACTTCCTAGGTGGATATACTTCTTTCTTGAATGGATAGGTCCTTCAAGCCTTATTGCATTCTTTCAACCTTGACAACCAATTATCTTTCCTTATATACCTCCTGCGTTGTTACTTTGTTATGTTGCTTTGACTTATCCTCTCGTTCTTATATTAGTCGATCTATTTTTCTAGCTATGAAATCCCTTAGTTCTTGATTTTTCTTTTCTGTAGATTCTTCCACTGCTTTCCTTCTTATTTGATCCTTCTCAATCCAAATCTTACCTAAAAAAAGTGGGAAATGGGTGTTGTTCTCAACAAACTTAATGACTTCAAATTCCTCTTCAGTTGATATTCCATGAATAATAATAGGTACATTAGTAACTCTTCCGCATAAGGTTATCATCTTTCCCTTAAACAAGCCTATCCTTCCTAACAAAGGTACCACAGTAGGCTTTCCCAAAATTTTCCAAGTTTCTTCTGTCATAATATTCACTTGTGTTTCTTCATCCAAGACACAATCTATGTCGAAGTCTTGTATTCTTGTACTTATGTGTTTTTTTACTTTCGGGATCTCTGGTAAAATGACATTTTTGTGAACATCCATTGTTTCTTTCAACTATAATAATGTAGTCTAAGCTTCCTCTGATTATTTCTCTTTATGATTCTCTAACATGTCCTTAGTCTCTTGACTTCCTTCATAGTTTTCTTGTCTCATGTTCATCTTTTCAACTTTAGCAATCATCCTTGGACAATCCTCAACCTCATGACCAACAATCTTACAACAAAGACAAATAGGACCTGTGTCAGGGCATTCCTTAACAATATGTCTCGGTCTTTTTCAATTATAGCACAATGTCAATCCTCTTTTTATTTTAAATGTTCCCCAACCTCTTCTGTACTGTGCACTAGGATCACAATGTTGGATATGCAATCTGCAAAAATTTCTTCTAGGTTCCTGCATCCACTTATTAGTCCAAAAATTCTTTCTATGCATAGGAATAACTAATCTTTCTTCATTTCCATTAAATTTACTCAAATCATCTCTCTATTTCAACTACGCCCTAACCTTCAGACTAGGACAAAACCTATTAAACATACTTAAATTCATGCTTTCAAAACAAAAAATTTCACTTATCTTTCTCTTGCCAAAGTACAAATCTTTACCTCTTTTTAGATCTTACCTCTTTTATTTAGATTGGATTTCTTTCTTAGCACAGAGCTTCGCAAGTCAAGTAGAGTATTGTTCACTTCAGTAGCAGATCTATGCAAATATCTTCTCTTTTCTTTACTTTAGTTCCCAACAATCACAGTTTTAGGTCCTAGCAACGGAACCATTTGCTGGCACATGGGCAGACCCAGGGTTCAATGCTTAACAACACACCAACAAAACCCCAACTACCAACCCTTTCAGTGACACCTGTGAAGAAAGAGAAGTCTCACCCGAGGTATAAGAAGGGGGGGTTACAGGACACATGTGTCTGTAACCAAGTTGGGACACAGATCTATGATAATAACACTTCGTAGTGTATTCTATTAACACTTAGAATATGATGCACGTTAGTTTCCTAGTCATATTAACATCACAGAACGTACCCAAGAATAGATCGGCATAGTAATATTAAATGATTATATATCCTGAGCACTTAGCACTGAGTTAGATCTAACATTCATTTATCGTTAACACAAGTAAAGAACTAAGCAACAAAATATCTATCTATCATACATAATAATCAAAGCACTATCCAGATTCATAACATAAACAACACAACACAAACCAAACCAAAGACACAAGATATACCTGGTTCACCCCAGTGTGGGGCTACGTCCACCAACCACTTCACCCTCTTTATTATTTGTCTAAATGTTACATTCATTCACTCATGTGCACCAAGCCACAGAGCCAAGCTTCACATAGGACATGAGATCTGCACACTGAGCACCAGATCCTCCTTCCAAAACTAGGTCAAGGCATAGAGCCAATTCTCTATCAAGCCCAGAGCCTTACTCACATACATTTCTTGGCACAAAGTCATTCAAGATACTTTCACTTAGCTCCACAAACTACTCAAAAATTTTATCAAAACAACACTACTTCTACCATGCATTATTCTTTTATTTATACTTTTACAAACCCTTACAATAGGTCCAAACATGGGAAAACCCCATGGGCCGACATCCCATAACCCATTACAAAAACCCTAAATAACCTCGTACAAAGCCTGCAAAATTAGTGAGATCCACGATCCTAGCTCTACCTGGGTGTTCCTTTCTCAACGAATGTGTCGAAGTCCAAAATTCATCCAAATCTAACCAAGGTTTCCTCAAAACTTGGTCGGGGACCAATAGGCCCCCAACACTCACCTCTGACTCATCCTGAGTCACTCAGGTCCAGGAAATGTTGCTTCAAAGGCCTCGATCTTAAATCAATCTTCCTTGAGTTACTGCTTTTCTTGAGCCTCCTTCTCAACGAGCTCCTAGATCATATTCTTTGTAACAGGCCCTTCCAGGTGTTGTTCTATTGTTGCAACCACTTAGTCTATTTGCGAGCCTTGTCCATCAATCTCTTCGAACACCTTGAAGGATTCATCCTGCACATATTGTAGCTTCCACATGACTTCCATTACCCTACCCTAGATGGAAGTGATATGTTTTTGCACTGTGCATTTCTCCTAGGATCTTTTCATTCTTTCAACCATGGTGAGCAGCTTCATCTACGCCTGCATGGAAAATTCTTGTTGTTGCACCTTCTGTAACTACGCTTCCAGCTTTCTTAGCTATGGATCCTTGACAAGGAATTCATATGTCTGTGTGCTTCTATCACTCAGTTGTTTGCACTTCGAGGTGAGGGCTCTTATCATTATTATTGTGTTCTTAGCAGTTTCCTCCCTCTGGTCACGCACCTCCTACGGGGTGATTGGTACTTATTGGGCCTCCAATTCTACTATCCTAGCTTGAATCTACTAGATGGTATCAGTGAGCTTCACTACTTGAGCCTCGACCGACTCATGTTCCTCTTGTGCCAAGCTTGGCACAAATTGATATGCTTTACTCACTACCTCTTTTACCGTGGCCCACTCTGTGAGAAACTGCTCCTTTTCTCTTTATAGCTGGGATTTTTCCTCTTGGAGCATTGCTTGAAATGCTTCTCTCTCACTTTCATAGGTGGATACATTGTACCACGCTACTCGTAATTGTTCCAAGGATTCATCTTTCTCTTGTTTCAAGGATTTTGTAGCCTTCTCTTTCTCTTCCTGAAATTTTTGAAGTCAAGCTTCTATCGCATCCACAAGTCTTCTCAATTGGGCTGGTTCATCCCCCAATTCTGCAATCTGTGATGAGGGAGGCGTAGTAGGTATTGTGTGGACCAAACAAATAGCTTGATGTACTTCCTTCAATTATGTATCGACCCTTTCATATATCTCTTCCTTCTTATCTCCATATCTCTACAAGATATCCTAGGAAGCATCCTCCATAGCTCCATGAACCAAACTGATATCGTCCTCTGTGAGCGTGGCCTCTAACTGGAACTTATTAGTGCACATATTCTTCCTAGATAAAGGTTTCTTCAGAGAAACATTCCTCTTCTATGGTGTGAATGTTTCAGTATGGGGGTATTCCAGTGGTGTAGCTTCACATCCTCCTTTATTTTCTCCTTCATCCCCTCCTCCGCATCCTTCTGCTTCATCTTCTCCTCCTCCTCCAAGTGATCCAGACCCATTATATTCAGAAGCATTGTCCTCTTCATCAATCTCTATATCCTGGAATTCCTCCTTCTTTTTATTCTTCTTCATCCCACTGGGTTGTCCGACATGATCAACTCAAGTGACTATGGGGCTTCCTATGGTGTTAGTGTCAGAGAGTTCTTCATCAGTGACAGGTACAAGAAATTCCTCTGACCACTCCTTTGTAATATGCTCCATGTCTTCATTTGTTAGCTTGTAGTATGACTGTAACTCTTCCTGGTTCTCATCTCGACGTGCAGTGATGTAGATTAAATGTGGATCTACGTGGAAATTTTCTATTGGTCAGTACTGGTGTAGGGTGCATGGTGTCATGCATGGAAATGATTCAATGGAAACCTTCAATTTCTAATAGTATGCATGAAACATGGCATTGGACTGCCACTGAATCATCATGTCGTTGGTGTACCACAAGGTGGAAAACCTAGCAGCGAACGGCTCCAAGAGTTCGATCTCTAGGAAGCTGGCTCCTTTAAGAATTTTCCAAGTGAAAAATGTGATCAAAATGATCAGCCAACTGTAGTGGAATTCATATCCCAAATCCCAGGCTTCGTGGAAATCTTTCTCTATCTCATTGACGAGGTAACTCGCCCAGTTCATCTGCATGCCCTCCACACATTTTCCTACAAGGTCCACCATGAACCCGGTGACCTGTGTGGGGTGGTTCTTCCTTACGATCTTTCCAGCTATGAGTTGGAAAGTGAGGCACACTACGCCATCCTATATAGAGGCTACCTTGTAACCTCACTTTCCTTTTTAGACTTCTTCGTAAGCTTCCTTTATGCACTATGCCAGGGAGCGGTGTGAGGCCTTCCTTGGATAAAACTGTTGAGGGTCAAGTCCCTTCATGCTTAAGGCTATGATCTGGTGGATCAACATCGGATCCACGGTAATTCTTCTGTCGAGCCATAGGAATCCTCCATGATAGCACGACATCAGGAGTTTAACGCAAGCGTTAACCTCCTAGTGGCGACCAAAATGGGGAATCTTCATCACATTTAGCACGGTGGATTCCCTTAATCCATGGGTAGGAGACAACGCAAGGCTTCTTCCCAGATGAATTCTTCAAGTAGCAGTGGGGTGCTAGCATAGCATAGTTCTTTCTGTCTCCTAAATTGAAGTCGTTGCTATTCAATAGAGGGATTTTTCCTAACTGATTCTCGACTATGTGTATTCCTTTCATAATGTACGCAGTGAATACAATGTACTCAAAATCTTATGGGATGTTGTCATGGTTAACTGTTCCATCCAAAGGTGGGATATACTCTGGTAGGATTGAAGAGATATTCCTCGCATTATCCAGATCATTGCGATGCTTAATTCACTTCTCAGTCTTGGGGTTGACACGGACATAACAATTTCCATTCGAAGCGGAAGCATGTAGTCCCCTAGTCGACGATTCTTGGACACCTTCAAATAATGGTTTGTTAGACATTAGCTTCTTAAGGACCTCCTCGATAGACTTCTCTAATTCACTATGTTCGCCCTACATTCTAACTTTTAAAGAGACATGTCGGGGTAGGTGAACAGATAAGAGGGGTAGACAAACAGACAGTGAGGTCTAGTTTCTTAGAATGCAGCTCGATACACAAACAATTCTCTTCTTGTCTTAGTTAATCACGAGTAATAAAAATTGATCCTGGCACAATGACCGACAATTTAAATAAGCGGGGCAAGGATACTTTTAGGGGCTAAATTTCGCTCATGGGCTAATTTTCCATGGTTTTTCCAAAAACAAGATTCGTTATTTTAAAAATGATTCACCCAAATTCTATAGGATAAAATTATTTTACCTTAAAAATCGCCCAAATTTTATGGAAACTATATAAAATCCTTAGAAATTTGAATATTTTTACAAAAATATCACCAATCATTTATAGTTGGCATATGAAGGATTAGTAAGATTCGCCAAGGTTTATACATTTTGAAATAAATTTCCATCCTTAAAATCATCCCTGAAGCGGGGCCTCATAATAAATTCTTCCAACGGCCAGGAATGCTTCCATCAATGTGAATATGTCCATTATGGCGCAGTCTCAATGTCCAAAAGAGGTCCATCTACCCATAAATGTGTTTTCTAACCGTTTCAGAGCATCTTTCTAACAGTCAGGGCGCCTCCAATGGTCTTATAGCTTCACTAGGGAGAAGTCCCATTCTGCATGGTCCCACCGCTCCAACGAGGTTCAAATCCTTTTAACCTACCTCCTGCGAGGTTCGAGTCCGCGAATTCTTCCATCTGTTCTCTGTAACTTCTTGTAGCTTTTCCAACTTAGATTTATTTTTATTGAGCCTCCTTTCCTTATTACCTATAATTTGACTCTCTATCTGTTTCTGGAATCCTCTTTCCATTTTTATTCTTATCTTCCCCTAGTGTAGTGACTTCACACTGTTGATCTGCCCTAAAAGAGTCTGAAGTTAATATCCCCTTCCTTAACACTTCCTGGGTGGATATACTTCTTTCTTGAATGGATAGGTCCTTCAAACCTTATTTCATTCTTTCAACCTTGACAACCAGTTATCTTTCCTTCTATACCTCCTGTGTTGTTACTTTGTTATGTTGCTTTGACTTATCCTCTCGTTCTTCTATTAGTCGATCTATTTTTCTAGCTATGAAATCCCTTAGTTCTTAATTTTTCTTTTTTGTAGCTTCTTCCATTGCCTTCCTTCTGATCTGATGCTTCTCAATCCAATTCTTACCTATCAAAAGTGGGAAAGGGGCTTTGTTCTCAACAAACTTAATGACTTCAAATTCCTCTTCAGTTGATATTCCATGCATAATAATAGGTACATTAGTAACTCTTCCACATAAGGTTATCATCTTTCCCTTAAACAAGCCTATCCTTCCTAACAAAGGTACCATAGTAGGCTTTCCCAAAATTTTCCAAGTTTCTTCTGTCATAATATTCACTTGTGTTTCTTCATCCAAGACATAGTCTATGTCGAAGTCTTGTATTCTTGTACTTATGCATTTTTTTACTTTCAGGATCTCTGGTAAAATGACATTTTTGTGAACATCCATTGTTTCTTTCAACTGTAATAATGTAGTCTAAGATTCCTCTGATTCTTTCTCTTTATGATTCTCTAACATGTCCTTAGTCTCTTGACTTCCTTCATAGTTTTCTTATCTCATGTTCATCCTTTCAACTTTAGCAATCATCCTTGGACAATCCTCAACCTCATGACCAACAATCTTACAACAAAGACAAATAGGACCTGCGCCAGGGCATTCCTTAGCAATATGTCTCGGTCTTCTTCAATTATAGCACAATGTCAATCCTCTTTTTATTTTAAATGTTCCCCAACCTCTTCTATACTGTGTACTAGGATCACAGTGTTGGACATACAATCTGCAAAAATTTCTTCTAGGTTCCTGCATCCACTTATTAGTCCAAAAATTATTTCTATGCATAGGAATAACTAATCTTTCTTCATTTCCATTAAATTTACTCAAATCATGTCTCTATTTCAACTACGCCCTAGCCTTCAGACTAGTACAAAACCTATTAAACATACTTAAATTCATGCTTTCGAAAAAAAACTTTTCACTTATATTTTTCTTGCCAAAGTACAAAGCTTTACCTATTTTTAGATCTTACCTCTTTTCTTCAGATTGGATTTCTTTCTTAGCATAGAGTTTCCCAAGTCAAGTAGAGTACTACGCACTTCAGCAACATATCTATGCAAATATCTTCTCTTTTCTTTACTTTAGTTCCCAGCAATCACAGTTTCAGGTCCTAGCAACGGAACCATTTGTTGGCACATGGATAGACCCAGGGTTCAACGCTTAACAACGCACCAACCAAACCTTGACTACCGACCCTTTCAGTGACACATGTGAAGTAGGTGAAGTCTCACCCGAGGTGGAAGCAGGGGGGGTTACAGGATGCATGTGTCTGTAACCAAGCTAGGACACAAATATGTGATAATAATACTTCGCAGGGTATTCTATTAACACTTAGAAGATGACGTGTGTTACTTTCCTAGTCTTATTAACATCGCAAAACATACCCAAGAATAGATTGGCGTAGTAACAATAAATGATTATATATTCTGAGCACTTAACACTGAGTTAGATCTAACATTCATTTATCCTTAACACAAGAAAAGCACTAAGAAACAATAGATTTATCTATCATACATAATAATCAAAGCACTGAGCAGATTCATAACATAAACAATACAACACAAAGCAAACCAAAGACACAAGATATACTTGGTTCACCCTAGTGTGGGGCTATGCCCACCAATTGCCTCACACTCTTTATTATACGTATGAATCTTACATTCATTCACTCCCGTGCACCAAGCCACATAGCCAAGCTTCTCATAAGACAGGAGATCTGCGCACTGAGCACCAGCTCCTCCTTCCAAAACTAGGTCAAGGCACAAATATAATTCTCTATCAAGCACAGAGCCTTACTCACATAGATTTCTTGGCACAAAGTCATTCAAGCTACTTGCACTTAGCTCCACAAACTACTCAAAAATATTCTCAAAACAACACTACTTCTACCATACATTCTTCTTTTATTTATACTTTTGCAAACCCTTACAATAGGGCCAAACATGGGAAAACCCCATGGGATGACATCCCATAACCCATTACGAAAACCCTAAATAACCCCTTACAAAGCCCGCAAAATCAATGAGATCCACGATCTCAGCTCCGCCTGGGCATTCCTTTCTTGACCAATGTGTCGAAGTCCAAAAGTGGTCCAAATCTGACGAAGGTTTCCTCAAAACTTGGTCGAGGGCCAACAATGAGAAAAGGAGAAGTGATACCCTCCATTTATACTTCTATGAACCCCTTCTATATCTTTCCTCTCTTTAACCAAATCCAGATGAAGATTAAATTCACTTTATAACACTTTTTAAGCCCTCTTTTAATACCAGAAAGTTATTAATTAGCTTCTAAGACATTCCCGAATGTCGGAAATCCCTTTCTCATCATTCCAACCTTTATATTTTTTTGTCGTGGTTCCAACGAGATATTACACTCATGCATCGCTTCAAACAATATGGTCCCAATAACGCGTTTGTTAGGACCCATAAATGTCCCGTTTTCACTATATATTTTTCTCATTCAACCTTATCATTTCTATGCTAAAATACCTAATATAATGTTTTCTAAGACCTTTTCCCAAGGTATGAATCATTGATCTTGCTTTTGTATTCTTATTTTCTTAACATGTTTGATTGGTAGCGTTTCTCATATTTTACCCATTAAGGTTCAACTAATGATCAAAATGTGTATATTAAAGAAAAACAACCAATTCTTGAAGAAAGATCATTATTGTTACACCAGTTGTTATAGTTGTGCGCCAGTTCTGCATATTGTTACACGACTACAACAATTGTGCACCTTTCTTGGAAGTTGTTACACCTACTGTAACAGATTCCCACTGATCCTGGAAGCTGGTATATCATTCAAATCCGTATCCTGAAGACCGATCCTCAAGGTTGTTACACATTTTGGCTCATAATTGGCTCGAGCTGGTGATCAAGATCATTTCCAGATTTTGTGATGATGAAAAATCTTTTCTATCATATGAACAGCTTGAGAATCTTCGATTCTCAAGGTTGTTCTGATTCTGTTTCAATTGAATGTCTCTGTCCTTAAATAACATATCTTTAGGGAGTAGAGATTAGTTGTGGAATAGGGAGTGAAGTGAAGCATTTTGTATCTGAAGAAGTGATTTGAGTTTCTCAAACCTACTGTAGTCTTTTCGAGTGGATTCAGTGAGAAGGAAAGGGCCCACCTTCCTCACAAACTCCCCTCTGTTGTGAGTTTTAGATTAACTGCTTTGATTATTTATAGTTGTGTGATTTATCTGTTTATGCATTTCTAGAATACATTTGTTGTTATAGTTTAGTCTCTTTCTATTAATGTGCATCAGTGCGTCTCATGAGAGTTAGAATCAATTGTTGTATACTGCTAGAGAATTTCTTTGAAAGTTAATTCCTTTTCTGCATTAGATTAAATCTTTGTTTTCAAGAAAAAGTAAATAAAAGTGTGAATTCCCTTTTTGCAATTAAGTAGACTTCCTTTAAGCAATTAGCACAAAACTTCCTTCTGCAAGAGTAATATAGAAAATTAGAATAGATTAGATAATCTGGGATTCTTATACACTCATCAAATTCTACTCCTGGAAATTAGATTTCAATTATGCAAGTGTGATTTCAATTATGCAAGTGTGACTTCAATTATGCAACAATATATTAGAACTTCAGTTGTGTCAGCAACTTGTGTTAGTGTTCATATTTTCAATTCTGTTTCTTTTGGTGTTAATTTACCTTACTACAATTTGATTAGTGTTTTCTTTCATAATCTAGCATAGACTATGCACAATTATCTTACAATAAAAAAACTTCCC
>WSFP011416575.1:0-23633 GCA_009831015.1 Picea engelmannii
GGGGCTTTGAATCCATTTGAAACATGCGCATGTGTGGTCACATGGTTATCCGCATGTGAATGGGGGTTGGGGCTAAGCCCCAGCCCGGACCGTGCCCAAACCACACCATAACTCAAACTTAAATATAATTGAAAGCATATATAGAATAAGAAACAACGCGTTGGTTATTGGTAACCCACACCGTGTGAAGGCGCTCCACCATGGCGGGAGGTTTGGGGTTCGATCCCCACAGACTCCATATAATTTTAACAACCAAATTAAATACGGTGCCACGTGGCAGCCCATGTCTGGGCCACGTGGCACCATCCCACTTGTAAAAAATGTGCCACATGTCAAGAAATGATTTGACCTCACAAATGACAACTTTTTGCCAAATTAGCACCTACCACGTCAGTGTATGGCCATGCCACATCAACAACTATACGGACTGTACAGTCAGCAAATTTTTTGACAATTTGACAATTTGAATAGAACATGATATCTCACTAATCC
Source organism: Picea engelmannii (assembly GCA_009831015.1). NCBI lineage: Eukaryota > Viridiplantae > Streptophyta > Pinopsida > Pinales > Pinaceae > Picea > Picea engelmannii. Next base: position 493 of record WSFP011416575.1, read on the forward strand.
GATGTCTGTTTGAACCCATTCAAGTTGCGTTGGGTTCATGATGATGAGGCCTACGCACCTGTTCGATTTGAAGAAATTCTAAGCACTTTGAATTTTGAGCAAAATTTGATCCCCTGGATCATGTGCAGACTGTAACAAGGCTTTGTGCTATGACCAAACTCGGGAAAGAAGGATCCGGTGAGGTGCGTAGATATCCTGTCTTCTGTGGAGTAGGATTTTGTTGCTATGTGCCTGTAAGAAGCTTGACATAATATAATAAAGAAGAGAAGAGTTGGTGGACATATCCCCAGGCTGGGGGTGAACCACGTATATCCTGTGTTATGATTGTTCTGTGCATTATGGCTGTCTTGTTCATGTGATTTATGCTTAGTGAAATAATGTATGCTTAGATGGATATGATATGCCTAGTAATGTGAATAACATGCTAGATCTGATTTGTTTTCTTATGATAAATGCTTAGATGTCTAGATCCGGTTGAATACTGCGTTACTCTGTAATCAGGGTTTTATCTATGAAGTAAACATTGATTAAATACTGATGAATGGTAACTGCTAAGTGATTTGTTAGGGTATTGTAATCACAAATCTTTGTCCCAGCTAGGTTGTAGACACTTGAGTCCCGCAACCACCCCTGCCTCTACCTTGGGTGATACTTCATCTGCTTCGTAGGTGTTGCTGAAAGGGCCAGTAGTTAGGGTTTTGTTGGTGCGTTGTTGAAGCATTGAACCCTGGGTCTACCCCTGTGCCAACAAATGGTTTCGTTGCTAAGACTGAAACTGTGACTGCTAGGAATTGAGGAAAATAAAGAGCTCTGTGCATAGAGCTATTTATTTAGTGCGTAGTATTCTACTTGACTTGTGAAAGCTCTGTGCTAAGAAGAGAAGTCCGATCTGAAGAAAAGAAGTAAGATCTGGAAGCTGGGTGCTCTAAAAAAGGTATGAGTAGTGAAATTTTTTAGATATGAAAGCTTTGTGTTTTGCTAAAAGTAAGTTAAGTGAAGATTTTGTTTCGAAAGTATGGATCTAGGTATGTTTGATAAATTATGTCCTAGCCTAAAAACTAGGGCACAACTAGAAGAAAGAAAATTTGATATAAGTAGATCTAATAGAAATAGCGAGAGATATGTTATTCCTATGCATAGAAAGATTGTTTAGACTAACAAATGGATACAGGATCCTAGAAAGAATTTTTTACAGGTTAGTTATTGTGATCCCAGTGCGCAGTACAGGAAAAGTTGGGGATCATTTAAGAGGAAGAGAGGATTAACCCTTTGTTACAGCTGCAGAAGACCGGGCCATCTTGCTAAGGATTTTCGTGATAGAAGACCTAGTTGTATTTGTTGTAAATATATGAACCATGAAGTTCTATATTGCCCTAAGATGATTTCTAAACTTGAAAGAATGAACATGGAACAAGAAAAACATGAGAAAGACTCAGAAATTAAGACTATGGAAGAACCCCAGAAAGAATTAGAGACTGTATTGTTAGAAATAAAAGAAAACCTGAGACATCAACTTATCAGAGATCTTCCAAGAAAAAGAATGCATAGAAGCAAGAATAAGAGACTTCAACTACAAAGAGTGATGTCCATAGAATTTCAAGCCTCATCGATGTGAGCAGTGTAAGCCTCCCCGTCGACGACTCGAAGATGTAGACCATCCTGAGCTGCAAATGAGATAAGAACCAATCATAGAGATGACTTAGTGAATGCAAAGTTAATCCCATCCATCCTGCCCGACTACATCCCACCTCTGGACAATGTGGTGAGTCGTGACAATGTCCCGAGGGACTTCAACTACACATTCATCACGACGTACCTCCCAAAGGGGATACACGCAGTGAGACCGCAATTGGAGAGGATTCCAACTTTGAAGACCAGTGACTATAATCTAGGAGACTGCAATATCTACGACATGCTCGTGCCTCATAAGTACTTGACCAAGACAAAGGGAAAGAAATAAAAGATCATTCCTCAGCCATGGACCATGAACATCATGCAGTTCTCTATCCTTAATGTCATGAAAATTCCACATTTTGGAAGGCACCAAGAGGTTAACATGTGCATTAAAATCCTTCTGTCGTGCTTCCACGATAGTTAATTATGGCTAGATAGACTTATCATCATCGATTTGATGTTGATCCATAGGATCACTGGCCTAAGTATGCAGGGACCCAACCCACAAAAATTTTACCTAGAGAAGGCTACAGACTGTGCCCTAGCATAGAGGATTAAAGATATATATGGTGATGTAGAGAAGGGGATGCGAGGCTACAAGGTAGCCTCCATTTAGAATGGCGTAGTTTCCCTTGCTTGCTAGTTGATCACTGGTAAGCTAGTAAGGAAAAACAGACCCACGCAGGTCACGAGCTTTGTTGTTGACCTCGTTGGAAAGTGTGTGGAGGGATTACATATGAACTTGGATAGTTACTTAGTCAACCTGCTAGAAGTGGATTGCCATGAAGCTTAGGATTAGGGCTATGAGTTCCACTTTAGTTGGTTGCTGACCCTAATCGCATTTACAACTTGGGAGATTTCAGAAGGAGCGACCTTCCCTGACATTGTATCATTTGAACCTCTAGCCGTGAAGTTCACCATGCTCTGGTACTCGAGCGATATGGGAAAATAGTGGCAATCGAATGCAATATTCCATACCTACTACCTGCAGCTGAAAAGGGCTATCGAGTTGTTCCCTTGTATGACACCGAGAACTCTAGACAGGTTCAGGTCCCTTATGAAGTTTTGCACAGATAGGAATTTTATATATCATTGTGCACGCAGACAAGAGTAAGGAACTGTAACACTCCCCGGCCATCATCCCATTGGTCGGGCAAAATCTACTATGCAGAACAACACCATTCTCATACTTAATTAATAACATGCATTTAAATCAAATTAAACAAATTTAACTTAGAGTAACACAAGATTACCGCTAACATAAATAATCCCTGGCATTAACAATAATTCATATGCACAACAGAATGCATGATACATATAAGCATCATAGGCATGCAAAACATAATATTAAGCATAAGATGATACTTATCTTTGAAACCATTGTAAATCCACCAACTACATGCAGGCCTTCCATGAACCTCCCAGCCTTAGACCACGCCGCTCATCACTCTCAGCAATAGGTCACCCCCGAGATGGGACTAACCTCCACCCAAGGCAAGGAATCCTAATCGAGGCTCAGGTTACAGGGAAAACTGCACAGGATAACCGGAAGCATTCTTTCCAGGATTCCTTCTTACACCCACTACTAATAGACTCTCATCCCCCACATTCATGTTCTTCCTGGGAGTATACACCTTCATAAGCACAGTCCATCGATGCTTCACCTCCCTCTCTAGGCCTCGACAATAGGTCGGATCAGGAATTATCAGAGCTCTGAAGTTGGTGTTGGACTCTCTCTGGGGAAAAACCACTTCCCAACAGACTCTCTCACCTAGAGGGAGTTGCTCACATGACTTACAACCTGCCTCTTCAACCATGGGCCTGACAACTCGCTTCTTCAACCAGTTTCAACCCAATTTCCACAAGGTGAGGATAACAACAACAATAGTTGGTCAATTCCACTTAGGAAAAACAGAAGGTAGCAACCCAAAGACAGTTCAGATACATACTCGACTCTACAAGAGAGAATGGGTTGGGCTCATAGCGTACACAGGTGACATGGCTCAATCCACAGGTTTGTCACTGGTTTCAGGGTGTGTGACAAGGAATTAACACATAGGTCAAACACAGACTCAAATGGTTCAGACGACTGATACCTCGGCTTCTTAGGAAAACATTACAGTTTTCTGGTTTCCAAGCCGTGTCAGGGTATGCAGAGGTCGAATACAGGGGCCACGGGATTCATGGTTTAGACAATTGACAGTCGAATGGAGGAAGAACCCCCAGCATAGCTCACTTCTCTCATTTTAACTGCATGCACCTGGGTTAACACTTGTCACCCATGAAGCTTGTCCCTTCCCATTTGGAAGTCACTCATCCTTCCAAGGAACTTAGGATAAAACATCACTTTTCACATGGCTTTTTGGAATAATATTAAAATATTATTCCCAAGGACTTAAGCCCCTAGGCTCTACACTTAGCCTCTCTTTCCAACCTTCTAGCCCCCAATCCCTTACCCACTCTGTGGAATATTAGTCTCCCATCACTCATTCATCGTGGTCGGTCTTCATGCAGTGGTGTTTATATTTTTACTAATGTTCTGCATGATTACATATACAAAAGCAGGCTCCCGGCCTTAACACTTAGGCTCTCCGACCTAATAACACATAAGCCCACTAGCTTATATAAATTTGTCTCACAAGCCTATTAAACAAAATTACAATCCATAATGAAAGCTTTATACTTCATAGACATGATTTAAAACATGGCTCGGCCTTGGGGACATTACAATCCCCTCCCCTTATTTTTGCATTGTCCTCAGTGCAACTTTACATTGCATCTACAAGATTTTCAAATTTTTTAAAAAGATGTGGGTACTCTACTCGCATAACATCTTCATGCTCCCATGTCACGTCCTCAGGATCGTACTAGGTCCACTGGACCTTTACAAGCCCTATAGCTCGATTCCGGAGCTGTTTGTTTTTCTTGTCCAATATGCGCACATGATGCACTTACAGGACACCTTCTTGTTCCACCTGAATCACATTCCAATCGATAACATGATTAGCATATGGTATATATTTCTTAAGCAATAAAACATGAAACACATTATGCACAGTCATAGATGCAGGTAATGCAAGCATATATGCAACTGGCCCAATCCTTTCTAGGATTTCAAATGGCCCACAAAATCTGGCTGCCAACTTGGCACAACTTCCCAGCTTTAGGGGACTCCTATTAGCTTTCACTTTTAGGAAAACATGATCACCCTCTTTGAACTCTCTGTGGGTTCTGTTCTTATCAGCATAACTTTTTTTCCTATCCTAGGAAGCTTTCAAATCCTGCTTAATTTTTGTCATTTGGTTCTCCATCTCCTTGAGTAACTCTGGCCCAACTACTATTCTATCAGTTGGATTATCTCAGCTCACTGGAGTATTGCACTTTCTTCCATAAAGTGCTTCAAATGGGCTCATCTTCAATGATGCATGATACCCATTGTTGTAGGCAAATTCTACCAAGTGCAGGTAGTCTTCCCATCTTGATGGTTTGTCCATCACATTCATTCTTAGTATGTCTTCTATTACTCTGTTCACCCTCTCTGTCTGTCCATCAGACTCAGGATGATAAGCTGTACTAAAGTTCAGATTCATTCTGAATCCTTTGAACAATCCTTTCCAGAAATTTGAGGTGAATTTCGGGTCTTTGTTGGACACAATCGTTTTAGGAATTTCGTGCAATTGTGACACTTCCTTTATGAAAATATCAACAAGATCTGTTGCCTTGTGAGTAATTTTTAGTGGAATAAAATGGGTATCTTTTGTAATCTTGTCCACCACCACCATGATCGAATCATGCAGCTTGGTTGTTCTAGGCAATCCCATAATAAAATCCATCATTACTACTTCCCACTTCCACTCAGGAATGGGTAAAGGTTGCAACAACCTTTTTGGGTGCCTATGCTCAACTTTAACTTTTTGGCACTCCATACATCTAGTGATGTATTCAATGATCTCTCTCTTCATACCCGGCCAAATGTTCTGGCTCTTGACTGTTGCTATTGTTTTCTGATATCCAGGGTGCCCTGCATAAGGCACATTATGCATCTCCTACAAAATCATATGTTTCAAGAACTGGACATTGGGTACAAAAATTCAGTTCTTGTACAACAGTATCCCATCTGTTTCCAATTTATAAATTTCCATCTTCTATGGATTTTTACCCTGGTGTAGCTTGGCTACCAATTCTCTGTACTGCAGATCTACATTTGCAGCCTCCAAAATTCTTCTTTTAATATCAGTCCAATACATGCTAATGGTTGTAGCATGTAATTCATGCACCCTCATGCTGAGTGCATCAACCACTTTATTCTCCTTTCCTTTGATATGCTTGATCACAAAGTCATACTCACACAGAAATTCTAGCCACCTACTTTGTCTAGCGTTTAAGGTTGGATGATCAAACAAATATTTCAGACCATTGTGGTATGTTCTTAATTCAAATCTCTTTCCCATGAGGTAATGTCTCCATTTCCTTAGAGCGTGAACGATTGTTGCCAACTCCAAATTGTGAGTGGCATAATTATTTTCGTGCTCTTTCATATTCCTGGACTCATAACAGATTACAAATCCATTTTGACTGAGAACTCCTCCCAACCCTTCTTTACATGCATCTGTGCACACCACTAAATCCACATTTGGATCTGCAATCCTCAAGATTGAAGTGCTGGTTAACAACTACTTCAATTGTTGGAAACTTTTCTCACACTCTTTAGTCCACTGAAACCTTTTCTCCTTCCTTTGTAAGGAAGTGATAGGGTGAGCTATCTTTGAGAACCCTACGATAAACCTTCTGTAATAGCCCGCTAGACCCATAAAGGATCTAACTTCCACCACATTCCTTGGCACTGACCATTCTCTGATGGCCTCAACTTTCTCAGGATCCATAACGATCCCTTCTTCTGAAATAATGTGCCCCAAGTAATGGATCTTCCATTGATAAAACGAGCATTTTCTCAACTTGGCATACAACTAGTGTTCTCTCAACACTTGCAGCACCATCCTTAGGTGTTGTTCATGCTCTTCCTCTGACTTGGAATACAAAAAAATTTCATCTAGGAAGACTATGACAAACTTGTCTAGATAGTCCTTGAATACACCATTCATTAAGCACATAAAAATAGCAAGTGCGTTCGACAACCCAAATGGTACCACTATGAACTCGTAATGACCATACCTTGTTCTAAAGGTGGTGTTTCTAATGTTTTCATCCTTTATTCTTACCTGGTGATATCCCGATCTGAGATATATCTTTGAAAATATTTCCGCACCTTTCAACTGATTGAAAATATCGTCGATCCTCAGCAAAGGATACTTTTTCTTGACAGTTACTTTGTTCAACTATTTGAAATGAATGCATAGCCTCAACATCTCGTCCTTCTTCTTTACGAACATGACCGGGGCACCCCAAGGTGACACACTTGGGTGAATGTACCCCTTCTTTAGAATCTCTTCAAGCTGTAATTGCAACTCTTTCAGCTCTGGCGTACTCATTCTATAAGGAACTTTTGACACTAGAGATGCTCTAGGCATCAAATTTATAGAGAAATCGATATCTCTCTTCGGAGGTAGTCTGGGTACCTCCTGAAATACGTCTTCAAACTCTGTTAGTACCACATGGTCTCCAATATTTGAGACTTCATCTCTGGATGCTTCCTCATGGTCTCCAATATTTGAGACTTCATCTCTGGATGCTTCCTCATGGTCTCCAATATTTGAGACTTCATCTCTAGATGCTTCCTCCACATGGGCTGGAAACAATTGAAAACCTTTTCTGTAGCACTTCTTCAATTGCATTGCTGAGATTTCTCTAACAACCACAACTCTGGGAATTCCTTGGACTGTTTTCTGATTCCCCTCCTCATCCAGGCATGTAAATTCCTTGTTACGACAGTCCAGGAGGGCATGGTGTTGGTCCAACCAGTCCATCCCAATTAAATAGTCATAAGAGCCTAACGACAGAATATTCAATTCAACCTTCGTGCTCAATCCCTTCATGTCCACCGAACAAGACTTAACCAACTCAATGACTTTCCTCTTGGTCCCTGTAGCCAACTTCACTAACCAAGACTTTTCATGTTTTCTTCTTGATAAATGCAAACTTTCCACCACCCTAGGATCTACATAACTATGACTAGCCCTTGAATCAATTAAAATAATAAATGGTTGGTTGTTAATCATACCTTCCACTTCAATCATGTGCGACTGAAATTCAACTTGCTTGTTGTCCAAGGCCACATAGATCCTTGGCATTCTACTGCCCATTTCCTCTACTGTTTCATCTTGTTGGACATTATGGACAGCTCTTGCTTTGCCATTTTTATGGGGACAATCTCTGTATTTGTGGTTCTCTTTATAGCCCCAACACTGAATGGGTGTCTGTCTCAGCCTTTATTCTCCCACTTCAGCCATTCTTGGCTCTCTAAATGATGGATTGTTGGCATGTTTTACAGGAAATGTATGTTTGTCATTAATGGCAAGTACATCAACGATGATGGATTGAGTATAGGTACAATGTGCCAGGCGGGCACCATAAGTATTATGTGGAGACGCAGCAGAGCAAGCTCGTGAAGACCAGAAGAATTAGCGCAGAGTTGCATGCAGTGCGTAGGTGTGCACCAGGGATGAGGTTAACTCATTGCCAAAGCTAGAGAGAGATAGCATACTCACCTTTGATCAGCCTGAGATCCTGAGGACGTGACATGGGAGAATGAAGATGTTATGCGGGTAAAGTACCTGCATCTTTTTGAAAATTTTGAAAATCTTGCAGATGCAGTGTAAAGTTTCACTGAGGATAGTGAAAAAATAAGGGGAGGGGATTGTAATGTCCCCAAGGCCGAGCCCTGTTGTAAATCATGCCTATGAAGTATAAGGCTTGCATTATGAATTTCAATTATGTTTTATAGGCGGGTGAGACAAGTTTATATAAGCTAGTGGGCTTATGTGTTATTAGGCCCGAGAGCCTAAGTGTTAAGGTTGGGAGCCTTCTTTTGTATATGTAATCATGCAGAGCATTAATAAAAATATAAACATCACTGCATGCAGACCGACCATGATGAATGAGTGATGGGAGACTAATCTTCCATAGAGTAGGTAAGGGATTGGGGGATGGAAGGTTGGAAAGAGAGGCTAAGTGTAGAGCCTAGGGGCTTAAGTCCTTGGGAATAATATTTTAATATTATTCCAAAAAGCCATGTGAAATGTGATGTTTTATCCTAAGTTCCTTGGAAGGACGAGTGACTTCCAAATGGGAAGGAACGAGCTTCATGGGTGACAAGTGTCAACCCAGGCACAGGCAGTTAAAATGAGAGAAGTGAGTCATGTTGGGGGTTCCTCCTCCATTCGACCATCGATTGTTTGAACCGTGAATCCTGTGGCCCCTGTATTTGACCTCTGCATACCCTCACGTAGCTTGGAAACCAGAAAACGGTAATGTTTTCTTGAGAAGTTGAGGTATCATTCGTCTAAACATTTTGAGTCTATGTTCGACCTCTGCGTTAATTCCTTGTCACGCACCCTGAAACTAGTGACAAACCCGTGGATTGAGCCATGTCACCTGTGTACGCTGTGAGCCTAGCCCATTCTCTCTTGCAGAGTCAAGTCTATACCCAAACTATCTTTGGGTTGCTACCTTTTGTTTTTCCTAAGTGGAATTGACCAGTTGTTGTTGTTGTTATCCTCACCTTGCGGAAATTGGGTTGAAACTGGTTGTCAGGCCCGTGGTTGAAGAGGCAGGTTGTAAGGCCTTTGAGCAACTCCCTCCAGGTGAGAGAGTCTACTGGGAAGTGGTTTTTCCCAAGAGAGAGTCCATCACCAGCTTTAGAGCTCTGAGAATTCCTAATATAGCTTGTTGTTGAGGCCCAGAGAGGGAGGTGAAGCACCGATGGACTGTGCTTGTGAAGGTGTATACTCCTAGGCAGAACAGGCATGTGGGGAATGAGAGTCTGTTAGTAGTGGGTGTAAGAAGGCATCCTGGAAAGAATCCTTCCGGTTATCATGTGTAGTTTTCCCTGTAACCTTAGCCTAGACTAGGATTCCTTATCTCTGGTGGAGCTTAGTCCCAGCTCGGGGGTGACCTATTGCTGAGAGTGATGAGTAGCGTGGTCTAAGGCTAGGAGGTTCATGGAAGGCCTGCACGTAGTTGGTGGAATTACCACAGTTTCAAAGATAAGTATCATCTTATGCTTAATATTATGTTTTGCATGCCTGTGATGCTTATATGTATCATGCATTCTATTGTGCATATGAATTACTGTTAATTCCAAAGATTATTTATGTTAGCCGTAATCTTGTGTTACTCTGAGTTAAATGTGTTTAATTTGATTTAAATGCATGTTATTAATTAAGTATGAAATGATGTTTTTCAGCATAGTAGCATTTTCCTGGCCAATGGGATGACGGTCGGGGAGTGTTACAGTTCCTTACTCTCGTCTATGTGCACAATGATATATAAAATGCCTATCTGCACAAAACTTCATAAGGGGCCTGAACCTGTCAAGAGTGTTCAATTTCATACAAGGGAATGACTCGATATCCCTTTTCAGCTACAAGTAGTAGGTATGGAATACTGCATTCCACTGCCACTATTTTCCCATATCGCTCGAGTACCAGAGCATGGTGAACTTCATGGCTAGAGGTTCGAATGGTTCAATGTCAGGGAAGGTCGCTCCTTCCAGCATCTCCCAAGTTGTAAATGCGATCAGGGTCAGTAGCCAACTAAAGTGGAACTCATATCCCTGATCCTAAGCTTCGTGGCAATCCACTTCTAGCTGGTTGACTAAGTAACTATCCAAGTTCATTTGTAATCCCTCCATGCACTTTTCAGCGAGGTCAACAAAAAAGCTTGTGACCTGCGTGGGTCTATTCTTCCTTACTAGCTTACTAGTGATCAACTAGAAAGCAAGGTAAACTGCGCCATTCTGAATGGAGGCTACCTTGTAGCCTCACATCCCCTTCTCTACATCTTCATATGTATCTTTAATCCTCTGTGCCAGGGCGCGGTCTGCAGCCTTCTCTAGGTAAAATTCTTATGGGTTGAGTCCCTGCATAATTAGGCCAGTGATCCTATGGATCAACTTCGAATTGATGGTGATAAGTATGTCTAGCCATAATTAACCATTGTGGAAGCACGACAGAAGGAGTTTAACGCACGTGTTAACCTCTTGGTGTCTTCCAAAATGTGGAAGTTTCATGACGTTAAGGATAGTGAACTGCGTGATGTTCATCGTCCATGGCTGAGGAATGATCTTCGATTTCTTTCCCTTTGTATTGGTCAAGTACTTATGAGGCACGAGCATGCCGTAGATATTGTGGTCTCCTAGATTATAGTCACTGGTCTTCAAAGTTGGAATCCTCTCCAATTGTGATCTGACTGCGCGTATCCCCTTCGGGAGTTACGCCATGATGACTATGTAGTCTAAGTCCCTTGGGACACTGTCATGACTCACCACACCAGCCAGGGGTGGGATGTAGTCGGGAAGGATGGATGGGATTAACTTCGCATTCACTAAGTCATCTCTATGGTTGGTTCTTATCTCATGTGCAGCTCAGGATGGTCCAGATCTGGGAGTAGTTGACGGGGAGGATTGCACTCCTCGCGTCAATGAGGCTTGAAATCCTGCGGACATCACTCTCTCTGCCATTAGATCGATTAAAATTTACTCTATTGACTTTTTCACAGCGCTTAGCTTGTCTAACATGCATGCTCGAGATTGGATATCTCAGGCTGATGAGAAATTACTCAATGCAACAAAATGCATGACAAGGTATCAATGATCACTACACAAAATCAACTACTTCTTTGTGGGTTCAGATAATTACAATTGGAAAAAGTGTTCTCAGTGCAACGCTCGATGGGATAAATAGACAATACTGTAATGGTTTCTTCCAAGAGGTCAAAAATCTTTCACCAATGCACTTCCATCCATTATGGCACGGTCCCAATGGTCCAATGGAGAGCTTCGAGGCCATAACTTCTTTCTTATCCATTCGGGAGCATCAATCTAACGGTCATAATGCCTCCAACAATTATATTGCTCTGCCATGGCAAAGTGCCAATCTACATTGTTCTGATATTCTGGTGAAGTTCAAATTCTGGAGACCTTTCTTCTGCGAAGTTCTTTCTGAAGCTTCTTGCATTTTTTCTAACTTTTCTTTCTTCTTGCTGAGCTTTCTAGCCTTATTCCCTATGATCTGTGTTACTGGGTTCCTCTTCCCATTTTGATTCTTATCTTCTATTGGCATAATAACTTCATGTTGTTGAGGATCTTTCATAATATTTAAAGGTAATACTTCTTCTTATTCTAGGGTAGGTTCTCTTGTATGGACAAGTTTTTCAAGTCTGCCTATGTTCTTTCAACTTTGACATCCAAGTCTGTGGTTCTGAACAACTTCAATCTATTCTCTTGTTCTTATATCAAGTGTGTTATTCTCCTAGTCATGAAATCTTTTAATTCTTGTTTTTTCTATTTTAGGGCTTCTTCTTCTTTTCTTCAGGTCTAATATTTCTCAATATAGGGTTTTCCTAGCAATAAATCAAATGGGGCATTGTTTTCAACAAATTTAATAACCTCAAATTATTCCTTTATCGAAGTTCCATGAGCACTCATAGATATCTGGGTAAGTCTTCCACATAGGGTTATTATATTTCCTCTAAATAATCATATTCCTCCCAATGAAGGAACCATAGAAAGCCTTCCCAAGGTTTCCCAAGTTCTTTCTGTCATGGCATTCGCCTGTGTTTCCTCATCCATAACACAGTCTATGTCAAAGTCTCCTATTCTTGCTTCTATGCATTCTTTTTCTTGGAAGATCTCTGATAAGTTGATGTCTCTTTGATCGTTCAAGGTTTCTTTTATTTCTAACAATACAATCTCTAATTCTTTATGGGGTTCTTCCATAGTCTTAATTTCTGAGTCTTTCTCATGTTTTTCTTGTTCCATGTTCATTCTTTCAAGTTTAGCAATCATCCTAGGGAAATATATAACTTCATGGTTCATAGCTTTACAACAAATACAACTAGGTCTTCTATCACAAAAATCCTTAGCAAGATGGCCCGGTCTTCTGCAGTTGTAACAAACGGTTAATCCTCTCTTCCTCTTAAATGATCCCCAACTTTTCCTGTACTGCGCACTAGGATCACAGTAACTAACCTGTAAATTTTTTTTTCTAGGATCCTGCATCCATTCGTTAGACTAAACATTCTTTCTATGCATAGGAATAACATTTCTCTCGCTATTTCTATTAGATCTACTTATATCAAATCTTCTTTCTTCTAGTTGTGCCCTAGTTTTTAGGCTAGGACATAATTTATCAAACATACCTAGATCCATACTTTCGAAACAAAATTTTCACTTAACTTACTTTTAGCAAAACACAAAGCTTTCGTATCTAAAAAATTTCACTACTCATACCTTTTTCAGAGCACCCAGCTTCCAGATCTTACCTATTTTCTTCAGATCGAAGTTCTCTTCTTAATACAGAGCTTTCACAAGTCAAGTAGAATATTGTGCACTAAAGAAACAACTCTACGCACAGAGCTCATTATTTTCGTCAATTTCTAGTAATCACAGTTTCGGTCTCAACAACAAAACCATTTGTTGGCACAGGGGTAGACCCAGGGTTCAACGCTTCAACAATGGAGCAACAAAAAGCTAACTACTGGCCCTTTCGGAAACACCTATGAAGCAGATGAAGTATCACCTGAGGTAGAGGCAGGGGTGGTTGTGGAACTCAAGTGTCTATAACCTAGCTAGGACACATATTTGTGATTACAATACCCTAACAAAGCACTTAGCAGTTACCATTCATCAGTATTTAATCAGTGTTTACTTCGTAGATAAAACCCTAATTATAGAGTAACGCAGTATTCAACCAGATCTACACATCTAAGCATTTAGCATAAGAAAACAAATCAGATCTAGCATGTTATTCACATTACTAGGCATATCATATCCATCTAAGCATACATTATTGCACTAAGCATAAATCACATGAACGGGATAGCCATAATGCACAGAACAATCATAACACAGGATATACGTGGTTCACCCCCAGCCTGGGGATACGTCCACCAACTCTTCTCTTCTTTATTATATTATGTCAAGCTTCTTACATGCACATAGCATCAAAATCCTACTACACATAAGACAGGAGATCTGCGCGGACCTTTCCATATCCTCCTTCGCCAAGTTTGGTCACAGCACAAATCCTTCTTATAGTCTGCACATAAGCTTCTTACAATCACTTGCACTTAGCTTCTGCAAGTGTTCAACACAGTGTGCACAGAGCATTCCTACTATCCACACTTAGCTCAATGGCCTCTCCATTCCCCCTTCATACTTTGCCTAGATATCTATTTATACATTACAAAAAGGGCCTAAACATGGGTACACCCATGGCTCGACATCCCATAGCTATTACATAAGCCCAAAACTAAAAAGTTCCCTAAAAAGGGGTCGAGATCCCATGATCTCTACTTTGACTTGCGCTCCACCTTCGATCAGCCTGTCGAAGTCCCAAAATAGGTCAAACATGACCAAGGATCTCCAAAACTTAGTCAAGGCCCAACAGGTGGTCACAAGTTCAACATATTCTACTATATCTCCAATAGTTTCTAACTGATCCTTGATTTGTGAGATCTTCATAATATAGTTGACCATTGTTTTTGATTTGTTCACTGTCATGTTTTTGAGTTGATGCCTCAAATTAAGCTTTAGAATGGTATTCTTACTTTCATAAAGTATGGTTAGGGCATCAAACATCTCCTTCGGTGTCTCCAGTTATGATATATTGGGTATCAAGTGATCCTTGAATGAATCTGTGATACAAAATGGGTGCTTTCATCAGTCACATTGTTGACTTTGGGTGAAATTGTTAGAAAAGATATATGATAAAAGATTTATAAATTGAATATTAGAAATGAGACTTCCCTCTTCATTTTTACAAGCATTATTTCATACTTACCATCATCATTCAGAGAGGGGACAGGGTTGAGGAAGCTCTAGAAATTTGGATTAGGAATCAAGATATAGATGGTGTAAAATCTTTGCCATTCATTGTTCTTTCGAGTGTTTAGTTAGCCAGGAATTCATCCATATTCAAAGAAAGGTTCATCACACATTTTCTATCAGCTAGTCAACTTCAATATCTTCAAAAATTTTCCTCAGAAAAAAAATGTGAAGTATCCAAGATAGACTATTGAAGAGGTCATAGATAGATCTGGGAGTTGGTTATACTTTGATGGGGAAACACAAGGGAGTTCTTTGGTATGTGGTGAAGGTGGAATTATTTACATATCTGAGTCTCATACTATGAATTTTAGGGCTGTCTTGGGACATGGAACAAACAATTTTGCTGAGATAATGGTGCTAAATTTTGCCTTGATTTTAGTTGCAGAAACTACGACTTCTCATCTTCAAGTCCGATGTAGGAGGTTGGTGCAGGATATTCATTTCCATAGGAAATGTTATGGACAATCATTCCCTATGGAATACTCATTCTCTCCATGTTGCATTGTGAATCGTGCCAGAAAAATGGTCCAGTTTGGTTGAATGGTCTAGGTTCAACAATCTGGGGCAGTTATTCTTCCATGCTTGGGAAGAATAGTCTAGACAACCCATGGCTAATGTTTGATTTTTTTTTAGGGAATATGCTCTTCCATATCTCACATATGTGAGTGGAAGAATGGTCCAGATGACTCAGTCTGTATCATGACATTGTTGATATCAGATGATATGATTGTTGTGGAGACTATATGTCTTTGGACAATAGTTGTATGCTACTGTGATGGATGTGATCCACTTGTAGTCATTATGTGTCATTGGTTAGTAGATGTGTTCTACTAGGAGTTGTTATGTACCACTGGATAGTAGTTGTATACTACTATGAATAAACACAGTTGTGTGTTATTGGATATAATTGTTCTGATTTCCATGGAGACTATATAGTTGGATAGTGATGATGATGCTCATGATTTGATTATGAGATATCATGTGTGGCTATGATGATGCTAATGTTTGAATGATTTGCTTGTGCTCAAGACTATTATCTTTAAAAATCTCCTAGATAGGAGGGAGTGTTGATATTTTGGTACCAACGAGAGGTATTATCCTCTGTGTGTAACCTTTGACAAGTCTATAATATTTCGAGAAGCAAGAGAAACCCTAGAAGGTCATAAAGTAACCTTAGAAGACAAGTCGGCTCAAGATAATAATTTATATTAAATTATTATCCTCCAAAAGTAGAAGTCGGGCTAGTTAGGTCACTTGGAGGACTATAAATAAGAGTGTGCTAGATCTCATTTGACACACTCACTCTCACAACTTCATAAGGATAAGTGGTGCACATGATTGGAGGAGAGTTGCAACTACTGCAGTCATGACTTGTTCTTTGGTTATTGTTGGAATTTCTGCTTGGTTATATTTTGGACTTTCTACTTGGTACATTGGCTATGGAGAGAGGTACGCTACCTTGATTGGCTATTGGTTCTAGGGTTTGCTTCCAAAATTATTATATCTGTCAAGGTTAAGGTGTTCATGGGTAGCCTTTGTGCCTATGGTTGGGTGAGAATATTGAGATATTGTCTATGGGGAAATGATCACATCTACATTATTCTAACATTAAATAGACAATAGACCTTGATCATGGTCCAAGGCTCAATTGGTTATCATCAAAATTGTTGATAATTTCACTATTTTTGTGCTAGCAAGTGTTTGATTTGGATCCCCTAGGTGAGGCACACTAGCCTACACTAACAATGTGGAGAAGCATACCTTAGGTTCCTCTCAAGATTCTAAAAAAATTCAGCCCAAGGGGTTATCCCAACCAATTGGTGTCCATGTTCTTAGGCATTTGACTAATTTTGTGCCAACAGTTGCCTGGTTCAAATCCCCCTATGAGGCATAATAGTCAACATCAATAAGCTTGCACGCCTTGGGTTTCATTGCGAGGTTTTCCTTGGGGAGAAAAAAAAACACCTTAACCATGAAAATAACAAAAAAAGGCCAATCAATGTATTCTTTAGCAACTTGAAGAGGCGACCAATTGTATAGAATCATCATACCATGATATTTAATATGTACATTTTATTTATATTCATTTCTTTGCTATTTTTATATTATTAGTTGAAAATATACATGCTATGCAACTTTGAGGAATTTTACATGTCCAATATATCGACAAGTATTTATGCATTATAATCAATTATAAAGTTGCATTTCAAATTCCATATTGGGCATTACAACCCTGATTCCATATATAACATTGATTTGTGTAATCATTCTACTTATGCCAAATAAAAATAAAAGTTGAATTATAACATTTTAATATAACAACAACATATTCTGGCCAAAATGAAACATAACATCCTTTCAAATAATGTAATTTGTAAAATGGTACATATACCATATTAAATCGAGTATTTGCATCTTACTAAATTAAGAATATAATAGATGTAATTTGAAATCACATAACAAATTGCTCAAACGTTTGTGGGAGACATGTGATAGAAGAGATATAATTTGAAATAGCATAACAAATTGCTCAAATGTTTGTAGAAGACATTTGTTGTTGGAGAAGGATTACGAGTTTTTATCTATGTTGGGGATTTCCTTAATCATAATAATTCAATTTCAATAGATCATTGAACAACACATTCATTTAATGTGCAACACACTAGTTTAAAAATAATACTAATAGGCACATATCATAATCCTCAAAGAACATGTCTCAAGGTCATCATGAACCAAAATTTGATAAGAGAGTAGTTTTCCATTGCCTGAGCTCCTTTTTCCAATCTCTTATGAATTTTCTCCTTTGTCTCTATGTACCTTCATTATAAAACACAAAACCCAATGTTAATTGAACTTCCCATTCTCCATTTGGAGATGATTCAATTCATTTAAAATAATATAAAAGAAGGAAACATATACAAAGCATATAAATCACTAAAATATTTTAATTTTTAAAGTTTTTCTTTTGTATAGATAGTTTAGTTGAAAGAACATTTAAGGATGAAGGAATACCTCTATAAAATGCAAAATTTTGAATGTGAAGTTGAAGTAGTGTTCCAACTTGATACACAATTCTAGCAACAACAGTGGTACCAACATTAATTCCAAGCAAAAACACTGGTACCAACAACAATTCCAATAAAAAACTATGGGAAAATGTGGGGGACAAATTGCTCTCCATCCAACCAATCCTTCAATTAGCGATTGAGATCCCCCTAGCCCTCAATCACTAAGGTTATACTAGAAAAGGAAAAAATGTGTGAACATGGCAAGTTTGACTTCTTTCAAGGTCTTAAATGACTATTTATTGGTGGCCCACCATCTTGACCAAGTTGCTCTCATCACAACCTCCATAGCCATCAGCCACAGCTTGAGGGAGCATGATATCTTCAACCTGATCAAGAAATTATTTAAGCTAGCCAATCCCATCAAACAATGGTGGGTTGTGCATCTTAGTACCAATCAAACAAACCTCCATAATTATGGTTGTGTGCAATGTTGAGTATTGAGCTCATGACTCTAATATCATCGACCTCCCACCCCATTTCAGAATCTAAGTTAAATGAACAAATTCTACACTAGATTACAAGGCCATCTATTTTGGGATTTACATCATTGTGCATGCTAGTTGTATTGTCATAAATATCCTAAATTATGAGACTATTGAGATTCTCCCTTAGCATTGAAGATGTTTTCATCCATCGATCCTTCCATTGCGTTTAATAGTTGTGTGTTCTTGAGTCCCTGGTACATATAAATAGGTTACACCACCCTAACACCATTGTTATCAAAGGACATATTCCATGCTTGAGTTTGATGATTGCATCATAGTCATATGCCCATTCGATCTCCAACAACGTTGGTTCGAGGTCATTTTCATGCAAGATGTGAATTAATTAGAAATTGACTACAATTTACATGATTGAAATGTTTATCTCTATGTTCTCCACCCCTCCCAATGGGAATATGTGACATTAATTCACTAATCGCAACTAAATTGGTGGGTATACGAGTTGTGGGCTCTCCATCCGCTACCATGATTTCTTAGGCGGGTATTCACCTTGAATCCTAGGTTGAGCATGATGTCTTTCATATCATATACATTGATTTCAATATTTAGTCTAAATACACAACATGTGCTTCTTTCTTTTCTTCTTAATGCAACAAAATATTAATTTTGGTAGAGGGGCACATATCTCCTCATCCCCCTCCACCAATTGCTTCAAGGTAGTGTGTAACCTTTTTTGATAGTTTTTCGTCATTCAATATCTTGGAAAACACTTGTAGGAACTCATATAGTGCTTCTGCATCATCCAAGAGTGTCCAATGTTGAAGGTATGATATGATTTGGGGGGGCATTATAGGGTGATTACCATAATATTTTGTGGCAATTCCACCTATACCATGCATGATTTCCAATGTTGATTTGAAAAATTACTTCTACTTCAGAGAGTTAACATCTGGTTCCTTTTTAACTACTTTCCTGATATATTAGGGCTCCATGTTCTACTAGTTGTTCCATGTCTTTGTGCCTCTATAAGTCACTATATGTTTATTCAAGGTTTATGGGGCATCATCTGATCGAGGCTCAACATTAACCAAGTTGGTTATTCTCTGATTTCGAGCATCTCATTTTGCAATCAAATATGGACAATCTTTGGAATTATGGCCTACGATGCAATAGTGATCACACTGTGACTAACGAGGGTTAGGAAGATTTCTTAATATGTGTCCAATGGTGTCACATTTGTAGCATCTTATTAGGCCATTTCTTCCACCCCCATGACCTCTTTTGAATCTTGCACCCATTCTAGGTCATACCTCTTCCACCCAAAATGACGTTCTATCAAACCTAACCACTATTATATTTTCATTCTTTACAGAGCATTAGATTTACCAGTGTTATTTTACTTCATTACCATTAACATATGTATATCATGTACTGAGCAATAGAAGCATAAACAAGAGACAAAATAACACAAGAGATTTGTTCTGGGAAAACCCAAAATGGGAGAAAAACCCAAGAACCTTTCTTAGACAGGTTGTGTTCACAAATTTCAACCATTCACCAGCTCTCAAGAGCCACAAACAAGATATAAACCCTAGAACTAGGCTAGCGCAACTCTAGTTCTCTCAAACTGCATCAACAACACAATACAAGATGATTGCACCTCCTTAGAGAGGTAGCGCACAAGATAAAGTAGCCACCAAGAATATCCAAAACCCCATATTTGTGTCTCCTCTTCCTCCTTATACTTTTTCACCTTTTCCTCAGTGAGAGAGTGTGTCCAAATGATCTAGATGTCCTCCTTATTTATAGTCTTCAAGTCAAATTCCTGTGATGACTTCTTCTTTGGGAATCTTATTTTTACTTTATTATTTTCTATGTGGGTCGACTTCTCTTATGGGTATTCTTTTTGTTGTTTAGTTTTCTTCATGTACTTCCATAATCTTCTCTTCATCTAAGAAAGTGATTCTAGAGGAAAGTTCCTTCTGAAACTACCAAAAAATCAACACTCCCTCTTAGCTAGGGAGGTATATTTCACGATGTCTCCATTTAGTAGTCCATTGACTACTATGCAATCAGCTAATAGCACATAGCTACCACAATTCCATTGGTAGCTCAAATTATCTGTCACAGCCTCTGCAATCAATTAGAACTCAACTACTCCCAACGTGAACTGGTAGTCTCCATGGAAATTATATAGAAGCGCAGTGCTAATACAATGGCATCCAGTAGAACATGATTGTGTCAATAGTAGTACACCACTACTGTCCAGTGGTACATAACCACTCCAAGTAGCACACATCTACTTTCAAGAGGCACAATGTCTCCATCCTAGAATCAACTAGTAGTTACATAAGCTACCACCATGCAGTCCAACAATCTCTATGATTATGCAACAATCAACTAGTAGCACATAGCTACTACCATGCCATCATCCATAATCATAATCTGCAATCCCCATGACTATGAAGCAATCATCTAGTAGCACACAACTACTACAATTCCATCAACCATAGTCATGGCCTATATAAATATGCAACAATCAGTTAGTATCACACAACTACTACAATTCCATCAACCATAGTCATAGTCTTTGTAACTATGCAACAATAATCTAGTAGCGCACAACTACTACAATGACATCATCCATAGTCATAGTCAATGTCTTTATAACTATGCAACAATCAACTAGTATCACACAACTACTACAATTCCATCAATCATAGTTATAGTCTCATCCAGTATCACGAAGATACGCCCATAGTCCTCACGACTATGCATGTGATGTTTCTTCTCTCATTGGGTCCGACAGTCACCTCAAATGAATGATCTAGGGAACCTTTGCTCAAAGGGGTTAACCGGAATGAGAAGAAAAAATGTAACTCCCTATCAAAGAGGGTGGACACTCTTCATCACACTAAGCTTATTTCTGAAATACTCATACTTCACTCTAAATAGAGGCTTGGTGAGAATGTCCGCTATATTCTCATCCGTGGATATGTACTAGATCTCTATGTCTCCTCTCTGCACCATGTCTCAGATGTAATGGTATTTGATCTCCAACTCTAGATCAAATAACCCTGCTAGAAAATTTTGAAACCACACTGCTTCATGGCTTGCAACACTGGCTATGATATACTCTACCTTTGTTGTACTGAATGCCACTAATGTCTGTGTCCTACTCAACCATGAGGTCATACTCGATCCCAAACTTAAGAAACATTTGTAAATGCTCTTCCAATCCACTGCACTCCTTTCCTAGTCAGAGTCTGTATAACCATGCAGCTTCACATCTCCATCCAATACATATCTCAATCCATATCCAATTGTACCATGTAGGTACCTAAACATATGCTTTGTTTCCATCCAATATATATGTCTGGGTTCAACCATGTACCGAATCAAGGCATGCACTGCAAAGAATATGTTCTATCTGGTGTTAACCAGGTACATCAAGGATCCAATCAATGGTTTGTACATCAAGGGATCCACCAAATCTAAATATGAATCCCTCAGAAGCTTCAGATTTATCATCATGGGTGTGGCCATGGAATTACATTCCATCATCTTGAATCTTTGTAGGATCTCAAAAGTACATTTTCCTTGTCCAAGGAAAATCTCATTTGATATCTGCCACACCTCAAATCCCAAGAAGTAATGCATTGGACCAAGATCCGTCATTTCAAATGCTAAAGTGAGCTCCCTTTTTCACACATCTGCGAGCTTCTCATCCCCTGTAATAAGTAACTCATCCACATATAGGATCAATGGGAAACCATCCTCAAGCTCATCAAATAACTATCTGATCTGGCATATCATGCCATGGGTGTCTACTTAGGCATGTACAAATCCTCCTTCAATATGCATACATGAGACTCCTTCTCATGTATCTTGTGGTTGCTCTATGTATTCTTCTTTTGGATACTGGAGAAAGTGTCTCATCATAATATTCCCCCTCTTGCTAGGAGAATCCTCGAGCCACAAATCAAGATTTGTACATCTCTATGATGCCATTTTCAACATTCTTGATCTTGTAGATCAAACTTGGAATTCACCACTAACTTCCCCTCTGGTCTCGAAACCAAGGAAAAATCTATATCCTGGTCCTTTTGATTGACTTCCTCCTTGTCACTAAAACAAGGGAATCCTCCCAAGAGGTATTATATCTCCTAGAAGTATCTGAAGCTTAGATATAGCCTCCTCAACTCATGGAACCTGTCTGTCAGTCTTGGAAGAGGTCTCTCTCTCCCATATGAGTCTGAGGAGGAATACTTTCTAAATGAAAGTCTTTAAGCCATTGAATCTCTCTGAGATCAGACTCACTCTGATTCTACATGCTCCCTCTGAATCTTAAATCCCTCTGAGTCTATATAATCTTTGAAGCCATCTACTCCCTCTACATGTGTTGACCTCATCTAAAGTCTAAACTCCTATGAATTGTCTTGGGGAGGATTCTCCTCCCTATTGAATTCTGAGGGATGAATTCCTCTAAACTCTAGATCCTTCTGAGATGGTACTTGGTCGGGCCTCCCTCTTGACCATTGGTGGAGCCATCTTCTCCTCCTCATGATATGTCTCATCAATGTCATATATTTGTATCTCCTTTGCATTCTGCAAAGTATCATGGGACCATGTTGGTCTCTTCCTAGTTATTGTAATGATTCTAGGTAGGCCCTTCTAGCTCTACCGATTCTTCCTAGTGATCTGAAGAGTGATCAAATTAATTAGAGGGATTTGTATGGTGATCTTCAGATCCTTCTACTCCTTACAATCGATATCCATATGAATGAATATGTATCCACATGAGTACCCTTCTTACTAGAAGGTTCTAACTTCCCTCTCTTCTCCTTCATTACATGGATGTGCACAACTCTATGTTTGGATAGTTTTCTCCATGTTTCAGTTAGAAATCATATAATATGTGGTCTCCTGTAACCGTCATTATATCCCCTT
>WSFP011416576.1:0-23633 GCA_009831015.1 Picea engelmannii
AAGTAAGAGATCTAAGGGAGGCAACTTCCCATAACGTAGTTGACAGGTTACAAACCTTGGCTTTGGAATGTAAGCAGTTGAGCGCTAGAAGCACCCAGACTTATGAGAACCTCACAGAGAACCCAAAATTGCATACATTAGAGGCACAAATCCAAGAAGCAAAGCATCATGAAGATACACTACAGGCGTAGCTGAAAGCCTTGACCCCAGTTGAAAGAATGAAGTGATTTCCAGAACAACGCACTGCCTAACAATAGGTACACATGCTGCAAAGTAAAGTGATGGAAGTCTCTCAATGACTTCAACCACTCCAAGAGAAAACATGCCAACTATTCACTGAAGTTGAGAGCCAGGCAACCGAGCTTGAACAGGTTGTCATCACCGTAGAACAACGCATGGAAGGACCAATAAATGATGCAATGATCCAGGAGTTCACTAAGAAAGAGGCTGACACACTGCAGTAGGTTAGAGTATCTCAGGTCAAGATCAATACATTTGAAGCAGAGTTGATTAGACCAGAGTGACTCGGGACGAGTCACAGGTGAGTGTTGGAGGCCTGTTGGCCCTTGACCGAGTTTTGAGGAACACTTGGTCATATTTGACCGTTTTTGGACTTTGAAATCCTGTCAAATATGGAACGCCAGGTGAAGAAGAGATCATGGGATCTCGACCCACTTTTGGGGCCATTTTAGGGTTTTGGGTTAATGTAATGGGAAAGGGATGTCATCCCATGGGTTTACCCATGTTTAGGCCTATTTTGTAAAGTATAAATAAGTATCTAAGCAATGCAAGAGAGGGAGAGAAGATAAGATAAGTGATAGTAAAGGATTTGTGTATATTGTGTGATCGACTTGTAGAGATGAGTGCAAGTGCTATAAGTGTTGAGTGCATGAATTGTAAAAAGGCTCTGTGCTAGATCTACTCGGGGAAGGAGGATCTGGCGAGGTGCGCGCAGATCTCCTGTCCTATGTGGAGTACAAGGGTGAGCTCTGTGCTATAACCTGATTGACCAAAGATAATAAAGAAGAAGAAGACTTTGTGGATGTAGCCCCAGGGTGGGGGTGAACCACAATAGCTCTGTGTGTTGTGCTCAGTGCTTCGACCTAGTGTGTTGGTTTCTTTCCATGTGTTTTGCTTGATATGATTATGCTATGTGCTTTGCTATGATATACTTAGATAGATCCACTTTTCTTTGTGCTTCTTAGATTTGTGGGTATAGATTTGACATATATGAAAGTGCTCAGTGCTAGACCTGTTTTGATGTTGCTAAGTACTAACTTAACCTAGATCTAAGTGAATGCTACAGTGCTCTGTGCCATCTACGGAGTGCCATGAGGGTTAAATACTGATGAATGATCTATGCTAAAGTGCTTGCTAAGAGTAAGAATCACAGATCTATGTCCCAGCTAAGGTTGCAGACACCCGATTCTTGCAACCACCCCCGCCTCTACCTCGGGTGAGACTTCATCTTCTTCACAGGTGTTGCCAAAAGGGCCGGTATTTAGGGTTTTTTTGGTGCGCTGTTGAAGCGTTGACCCTTGGGTCCGCCTCTGTGCCAACATTTTTCAAGAATTATTTCTGAGCTACCGTTAATAGAGAATTCCTTCTTGACCAAAGATAAGTTATTTTCATCAACTGCATGTGTGATTGGACTTGGAGAAGAACTATTTCCTATCTCATTTCATGAATGATGCTGTAATGAGTAAGAGCAATTAATTTTGTTGTCAAGTTATTTGGTGCAATGTTTTTCTATTCTTTGCTTAAATGATGAAGATGAATCGTTGTGTTATTATGTGATGAATGATTATGGTAGATGAATTATTTTTCTTTCCATTATCTTATTTCATATGTGTTTTCTTTCTTATAATTAGTATCTGAGATAGTAATTGGATGCTCATATGGTTAATGTATTAGTACTAGGCCTGTGGTATAAAATTGTCGTCTACATGCTTGAGTAGTGGGTTATCCCAAGCTCAACCTCTTCCCCAGTAGTTAAAAATTAATCCTGTTTGTTACCAAGTTGGTTTCTACTAGATTACATCTCATATTGGTCCCACCCAAGAGAAAATACAAAAAGAGATAGTCTAAACTGAAGGAAGAGACTTCACAAGAAAATGTAAATCCCATCAATAATTTGGGTGGATCGCAAGATCTGGAGAACCATTCCACTATTAAATGCTGCAGAGTATAATTGGGTCTCGGTTTTGGGTTTGGTTCCTACTATTGAATCAAGGGATCTAGGACCCATCAGTAGAATTGGCGCTAGAAGGAGGGCCTGAGAATGAATGGCTGAATATATATTTTACGCAGTATTTCAAACAACCTGTAGATTCATGACAAACCACATGCATGGATAGTCATTCTCAAGACAACCCACACATGCTGAGTACTCCTGAAATGAGTAACTCACCCTAGCCTGAGGAAGAACAAATTTTCCCTGATATACCCTATGCTCTTCCTCATGAGGAATTAAATTGGTTTAGAAGAATCACAAGATCATACACCTGACAAATTGGTGCATTAACCTTAGCTCCGATACTCCCTCAAAGAAAAAAAACAAGTAGACCGGTGGTTAGTACTCCCGATGAGGTTTTCATGCACAAGATAGAAGACTTAATATATTTCACGATCACTGAAATCGAACATCCTCTTAATCTGATCCCTGGAACACCAACCGACGACATCTCTGAGCCACACAATTTTTCGGAAGAAGAGGATTTTAACTCAAAGTCCGAGGATATGGAAGAAAACAATTCCCATGATGAAGAAAGGGGGGACCCACCCCAGAACAATCAACCTTGGTTGGCTGGAGACACTCTGGCCATCACGGGACAAGTCCATAATCTTCCCCGACACCCGGAGAAGCTACTTCCTAAATTTGACCCTGTGACTTCAGGATTGTCTCAAGTTCATATCAAGAAGTTCATACTAGCGATCATACTTATGAATGTCCAACATGAAGATGTAGTATGAAGACTTTTCCCCTATATGTTTGAAAATTCAGCTTCCATGTGGTATTTTAATCTACCGATAGGATCTATAACAAGCTGGAAGAAGTTCCATTGACTTAAATGCCAAAAAAATGAAGGTTTTCAGAGACTCTAAAATTATTGTTAGACAAGTAAGGAATACTATACATTGCAATTCCCCACACCTAAATAATTATCAATAGTAGGTGCATAGGTTAATGGAGAATTTCGAAGCCTTCAATATTACAACGATCCCCAGAGCAAATAACATTCTTTCTAATTCTCTGGCTACCACTGCCTCGTGGGTATCACCTCTGGAAGATTATGAAGCCTCCTGGTTCACTGTGGAACTATTATACAAACCATTGGTGCCCCAAAATATCTCTAATTGGAAAGTATTTGAAGGGGATGAACAGATCATAAAATTTATGACTAACCAAGAGAATTTCAAAGACTTAGCTATTGATGATGAAGTATTCCAAGAGAAATCAACAGGAACCGATCCTCGGATAGGTCAACCTATTGAAAAATCAAAGTCTCACACAATCCTGAAAGGGATATATAATTTGGAAAATATTTTTGACCTGAAAGAACAATTCAAGGGGCCTAAAAATGAAAAGACTAGTAGCTCCTGTCCCCTACACGAAACTATAAATTTCGAAACCCCGGAAGACCTAAAGAATATAAACCTCGGTATGACCATATATAAGGAGGAAAATAAGGCTTATCTCAAACTGTTCAGACAATATCAAGATGTCTTTGCATGGTCCTATCGAGATCTCAAAACTTATGATACCCGCATCATTCAACACAATATCCCTTTAAAACCCGAAGTGAAACCCTTCCAATAGAAGATCCGAAAGTATCACCCATCTCTGGAACCACTTATGTATCAGGAATTAAAGAAAATTTTAGATTCCAAAATCATCTTCCAGGTTAGGCATTCTGCGTGGGTAGAAAATCTAGTTCCTGTGAGGAAAAAGTCGGGAGAAATCCTCTTATGCATAGATTTTAGGAACCTCAACAGAGCTTAAGAAAAGGACAATTACCCAGTCCTGCCAATGGAGAAACTACTGCATACCATGTCTGGTTCAGAGATTTTCTCTCTACTGGATGGTTTCTCAGGTTACAACCAAGTTCTGGTTTTAGAAGAAGATCATTTGAATACTACCTTCCAAACCAAGTGGGGAACCTTTGATTATAAGCCCATGCCTTTTGGGTTAATTAATGAAGGAGAGACCTTCCAAAGGGCCATGGACATAGAATTTTGGGGTCTAATCAACAAGTGCGTGGTAGTGTATCTGGATGATGTAACTGTGTACTGAAAGAACAAAGAAGAGCACATACAACACTTAACTTAGATTTTCGAAAAGTGCAGGAAATATGGTATATCTTTAAATCCTAAGAAAACTATTTTCAGTGTCGAGGAAGGTAAGTTGTTAGGTCACATTATATCTCAAGCAGACATTCACATAGACCCAAAAAGGATTAAGGCCATCGCTCAACTCCCGTTTCCTCACAACAAGAAAGCTATGCAATCCTTTTTTCGGGCAAATCAATTTCGTGAGGAAATTCACTCCTGATTTCGCGGAAATTATCAAACCCTTGCAAAAGATGATTTGTAAAGATGACAAATTTAAGTGGGATGATGAACGAAAGGATGCTTTTAGAAACATCAAAACCTCTATATCGCAAGCCCCCATGTTACGAAGTCTCGATTTCAATGGATATTTCTTCCTCTATACTTTCACCTCCGACCAATCGTTAGCTGCGGTATTGACTCAGAAATATGATGATAACAATGAGGCCCCAGTGTCGTTCATGAGTACTAACCTCCAAGGAGATGAACTAGATTATCCTGCCATCAATAAACATGTTTATGCAGTTTATAAAGAAGTAAAACACTTCAGGTCTTACATCCTCAAGAACTACACCAAAGTAATCATTCCTCACCCCGCGGTCTGATCCCTATTCACTCAACAAGAGATGTGGGAAAGAAGAGGGAATTGGATGGTGATAGTTCAATAATTTGATATAGAGATAAAACCTACCAAACTAGTTAAAGGGAAAGGATTATGAAAACTTGCAGCCAAAGTCCAGGACCAAGTAGATGAAGATTCCAGATGGGAAAATGGAATGGAATTATGGTGTGGCGAATTTTCCTACATTTCTCTAGGACAAGAGTCTTGGTATGGGAAGCCAACTTATCTCCTACACCACGGGACTTTCCCATAAAATCTCAACCCTAAGGAAAGGATATCTCTCAAGTCAAAATATGCACAATATCGCCTCATAAATTCGGTACTCTTCCAGGTTAACTATGATGGGGTACTATTAAGATGTCACGAACGAGAAGATGCAGACAAAGTTTTGAAGGAGCTCCATGATGGCCCCATCGGTGGAAATTTCGCGGGAAACACCACCGCTCATAATATACTCAGAGCTAGCTATTATTGGCCCACCCCTTTCAAGGACGCTCACACCTATGCTAGAAACTGTAAAGTTATTCAAATGAGCGTCGAGAGAGAAAAAAGAGCAACAATCCCATTCCAACCTGTTACTATTTCTAGGACTTTCAAGCAATGGGGGTTAGATATCATAGGAGAAATTACACCAAGCTCTTAAAAACAACACAAGTACATTCTTACTACCACCGATTACTTTACAAAATGGGTGGAGGTCATCCCTCTGACTCAGGTAAACGAGAAGGTGGTGATCCAATTTATATAGCAATAACTAATCACAAGGTTTGGTGTCCCTTCTGTCCTGGTTTTTGATAATGCAACTTATTTTGCTTCCATTGGATTGACAGAGTTTGATCTAGACAAGGGAATCATAATTATATACTCTGCAAATTATTATCCATAGGGAAATGGGGTGGCATAATCAACTAATAAGAACCTAGAGAGAATGTTAAAGAAGACAGTTGCAGACAACCAAAGGCATTGGCATAATCTACTCCATAACGCTCTATGGGCCGATAGGGTCACACACAAGGAAGCTATAGGGAACTCCCCATACTTTCTGGTATACAGACAAGAAGTTATTCTCTCGAATGAGATTTATCTCCCATCTCTTCAACTAGCCCAAGATTCCAGAGGGGAGCCTTCATCAGTCATACAACAAAGAATTGACACTTTTCTCATGCTAGAAGAAGAAAGGGAAAATGATAAATCAAAATTCATAGCTCACCAAAATACAATGAAAATATGGTTCGATAAGCAGAAGGCTAAAGAGAAGAATTTTGAAATAGGAGACTTAGTCCTAAAATGGGATAGAGAAAACGAGCCAAAAGGGAAACATTCTAAGTTTCAGAATTTGTGGCTTGGACCTTTCCAGGTGGCTGAGAAGATTAGGGAAGGAAATTATTGATTGTAGAATATGAGGGGGGAACTTGATGCCCTCCCAGTAAATGGCCAAGCCCTAAAACAATATTTCAAAAAATAAAAATAATTTTTTTTAATAATAATAATAATAATAATGTTTTATGTTTTGTATGAGTGTTTTCATGATTGCGAAATGTGTTTTGTCGTTTTCTTTTGTTTTTTGGACTTTTATGATTTTGAAGATTGTGGTCTGCGAGACAATGGTTGACCTTAAATCATGTGACATAGCGAACTCTGTTCCTAACTCATCTCTCACTTACAACACAAGAAGCACTGAGGGGCTTGCGGTTGCGTTGAGGAATTCTCTATCTAACCTGCGCAAATGAAAAACTTCGGAGAAATATCAAAAGTGTCTGCTTAGTGGTTTGGTAAGACCTTAAGGGAAAGAAGGAAACCTGAAAAGGGCTACATGAACCCTGAAGACAAAGATAGCCAAGGATCCAAATTAAATCATCTCACTTTGAAAAATAAACAGACATCATCCTCTCCCACTCGCTCAGGGAATTATGCTAAGATAAAATTGACATTATCAAAAGAGTGAACAGTAGGAGAGGGTATGGAGATATATTTTCCCAGGATATGGGCGCTCGCTGGTAGCGGAGAAAGGTCTATGATTTCGGGGTGAATCCGTCGTGGCTATGGACTCTCGCTGGCAGCGGAGAAACACCAAAGCAAGTGGGTAAAGGTAACTAAAGTCTCCATGCGAGTGAATGCTTTGCTAGACTTTTGTAAAAAGGGCATGATTCATGGTTACAGGAAAATAAGGAGGAATAAAGGTTAAAACCCCATGGGCAGACCCAGAAACCACAATCGGAGAATTTCGAATGCAAGGGTAAAAGAGGGCCTGATTTAAAACTAGTAAGTTCTCCACCATCTTTTGCATCAACCGAGCCCTGAAGGAGGAACACAGATTATGATTTCACATAGTAAGTCGCCATTTGTTGAGCACTCAACACACCCTAAAAATCCTATCTCAATTTTTTACTTTTTGGGTACCACTTGATCTTTGCATTCTCTAAATTCGACCTCTATATGAAAATGTTGCCTATGCTTATCATTTTGTTTTCCATTTTAAGTTTTTAAAGTTTTCTTGGACATGCAAAAATGTATAACTTAAAGGAATAAAGGATCGACAACCAAAAATTTCCTGACACACTCACAGACTCGCCATAAGAAATAATTAAAGGTGAAAGAATATTACTTGAGAACACTGCAGGCGCCGATTGCTGATCCTCATCGATGTCAAATTTTTTTTTTTTTTTGTGAACGAACTTCACCAAGGATATCGCCGATCACTGATCCCTTCGGTGTTGTTGAAAGGTTAAAAGAGTAAGCATTGAACGAAAATGAAATAATATCGCCGATCGTCGACTTCCGAAACATTTTCGGTATTGGGGGATTCAGAGGACGATAACCCACGAAGAAACTGCACGTTAGTTTTATTTCCGAAGGCCGATTCTCGATACTCGCCTAACATTGACAATCCCAATGTTAACCTCAGCCTAGCGCGCTCGAATTAAACAAAGTCCCGAGTCTGACCATTACCTGCGAGCTGAGTTCACGGTCTTTATTTAATGTGTCCCGATTCAGTGACGCCACGTCAACATCAATCGACGTTGGACGTTTTTCAGGAAAATATCAACGAAAATACAAAGCAACTCAAAGAAACACTAAGTATAAAATCAAAGCTATTTTACAAGAAACTTAGACAAAGAACACAATAGAATATCACGCAAATATGGAAAATGATGCATTCAACTGCTATGACTAGAATCCTTTCGACAAAATTTTGAGATTTTATATACTAAGATTTCCGTCGGGCTCAGGCTACATACAGTAAACACTACCAACACCTTTTGGCCAACCGACCCAGTTACATTGAGAACGTCAAAATTTTCACAACAAATAGGGAGAATTATCAAAATTATGTGTCACGTCTAAAAATACAAAACATAGTCTGCCAATCATGTCTCTTCTGTGCGTGGACTTTCTTTCGGGCTACTTCACGCTCCTTGGAGTGTTTTCATGTTCCTTTCTTTCGACACCCTTTGCACTTCGCGCAGATGCATTATTGTATCTTTTGCTTCCCGAAGCTGCCTCTTGATCCAGGTTGCACTTCCTCCACGACCTTGCGGTGCTGACACCTTAAGGTTCTTTGCCACCAACTCTCGCCGTAATTCTCTATTCTCCTGATAAAGTTTGGCTATGGAAAGTTGGGCCTACTCTAGCTGCTGATTAGGACTTCGAACGTTAGAACCCAAGGCTTCTGTCCTTCTCGTTTGACTCCCGCTTCCTCGACTTGTGGTTTCGACAGGATCTAGCCGGATGATGTGCATTAGGAACTCCTCTGTGGCTGATTGTTCACATGACTCAATTGGGATGTTTTAAAGAATTACTGAGTCACATCCACGCGACAGGTATAATCCGGGACATGTGAAACACAGTCGATAGGAGTTGCAAAATATTTATGGTATGATCATCTCGAGTTATTTTAATTTCCCTAGCCTCCATAATGAGATGATGATGGCTGATGCACTTGTTGATGTGACTTCTGTTTGAGAAACTTGCGTCAATCTGAAGCATTTAACAACTTCCCTTATAACGGTATTCGATCTTTTGGGAGATTACTCGTACTTTCGGCACATGTTCGGCTTTGACATCTTTTCCCAACCCCAAGGGCCAACCGACCACTGGCGTGACTTTAAATCTCGTATGTTTTGTACTTGATCTACCATGCTATGGTGCGCGGATGTAACTCACCCTAGCTGAAGAAAAGTGGCGGCGCTAATAGAGAGGGGGCAAGTAATTCGAAAGGTTTCAAAGATCATGTAAGTATCAAACAATCAGGTTTAGTGAGATTTACAGGTATGTATCAGTCTAGTTTCTTCCCGCTTATATTTTTATTCATATATTTTGTCTGGTAAGAAAATTCTAAATGATTTCTATTTTGACTGCAGGAAATATCCCTCTGAATATTGAGCAAAATTGGCTCCATAACTTTTTCGAGAAATCTGAGAGAAACTAGGTCCAAATATCGACAAAGCAATGAAGGATATCAGATTCCCCGAGTTCGACAACCCTGACAACTTCGTCGACTTGTGCGACGTAGTCGGATCACATGCTAAGCAAGATTCATTATGGGCCAAAGAGCTAGAGAAGGTGACTGACACAACACCAGGACAAGTGCAATGATTTATGGAACATCTGATGAGGGCTCAGATTGTGCTACAACAGTTAAACACCAGTCTGATGAAGTACCGAGCGCATGCAGTGGAGATCAGAGGAATTTACGCGGCTCCAAGGAAACAAAACAAATTTCCATGGGCCCAAACTTGCGAGGAACTATTTATCAGTTGGTCAGAGTATGAGAAAAGTCACCCCTTTCAAGTGATATCTTGAGTTGACTGTTAAAGAAACTGTTAGAAGATGACACCATGTGGCAAATTTTATTTTTTTAAACTAAACTTAGCCATTATTTTCAGTTGGATTTTATCTTATAAATAAGAATGTCGACCAACTAGTTAGAGGTCGATGGTTGTTACAAGAAACACTTCTGTTTTGGTTTGTCAAGAATTATTTTTGAGCTACCGTTAATAGAGAAGTTCTTCTGGATTAGAGACAAGTTATTTTCATCAACTACATGTGTGATTGGACATGGAGAATAACTATTTCCTATCTCATTTCATGAATCATGCTGTAATGAGTAAGAGCAATTAATTATGTTGTCAAGTTATTTGGTGCAATGTTTTGCTGTTCTTTGCTTAAATGATGAATATGAATCATTGTGTTATTATGTGATGAATGATTATGGTAGATGAATTATTTTTCTTGCCATTATATTATCGCATATGTGTTTTCTTTCTGATAATTAGTATCTCAGACAGTAATTGAATGCTCATATGCTTAATGTATTAGTACTAGGTCTGTGGTATAAAATTTTCGTCTGCATGCTTGAGCAACAGGTTATCCAAAGCTCAGCCTCTTCCCCAGTAGTTAAAACTTAATCCTATTTGTTACCAAGTTGGTTGTTACCAACTTACATCTCATGTCAGTCCCACCTAAGAGAAAATACAAAAAGAGATAGTCTAAACTGAAGGAAGATCCTTCACAAGAAAATGTAAAGCCTATCAATAATTTGGCTGGATCACAAGATCTGGAGAACCATTCCACTATTAAACGTTGCAGAGTCTAAGTGGGCCTTGGTGGCGGGTTTGGTTCCTATTGTTGAATCAAGGGATCTAGGACCCATCAATAGGTTCATCACCAAAAAATGTCAAAAGTCCTGAAGTCCCGAAGGACGAAGGTCCGAATTCACTCTCAGCCGTTCGATCTGAATATCGCTTCGGGTGTATTCTCGATCATTGATCGTGTAGCAGTATACATGTCAACGGATTGTGAACTATGGGTGAAACTTCTCTGAGAAAATGCGAAGGAGGAAGTTTTGAGATTGCCGAAGCCCCGAAGTCCCAGAGCGGAGGATAACCGTTGGATCCAAAAGGGACACGCGTCGTTGGATCGTGGACTTCGGGTGAAATGCTCCAGGAGAAAATGAGAGTTTGATAATTGAGAGTGCTAAAGGCCGAAGTCTCGGAGCGGAGGATAGCTGTTGGATCCAAAAAGGACATGCATCATTGGATTGTGGACTCTGGGTGAAATTCTCCAGGATAAAATGAGATTTTGAGAATTAAAAGTCCCGAAGGCCGGACTCACGAAGGAGATCTTGATCATAGAATTAAAGAGGACAAATGTCAACATATCTTCCATTCCGAAAGATATCCAGTTAGCATCAACAGGGTTTGAGATTTGAAACTCCCCGAGCCCAGATCATAAATAAAATCTCAGCCATTGATTTAGGAAGGTGAGATATGGTCCACAGTCTTGAGAGGACAGATCTGAACCATCCGTTCAGGAGCACCGTCAAGATCGTGAGATCGACGGTCCCGTCGCATTGCAGGGATGGAAGATGCATGAACTTTACTTCTGATATCGTGCATGGAAGACATGAAAGGAAGGTTGATAACAATCATTGATCAAGAAGCATCACCAAGGGATTGGAGATAAACGGTCGTGCTGCATTGCCGGGCCAGATCATGCTCGGGCCTTAATTTTTCATGAGCGGGCCACAATCGAAACCACAGTTTTGGAGAAAGGACCTATGGATGCTTGTAGTGAATTGCGGGGCGAAAAGAGGGTTTCCCTCAAACCACCTATGGACGGGCCCGCAATCCTGTGGCCACATGAAGTTCATAGCCCAAGGTCATATCATGAAAAAGGAGCTAGAACTCACTAAACATAGCTTGGGAAGCGCCTTTAAAATATGCATATGGTCACTGCGAGAGGTCACATGAAGGAAGGGGCTGAGAAGCCATAATTGACTGGCTGTAACTACCAGAACGAAGTGATTGTATCGGCTAGAGAAATAGAGGAGCTGTAGGGTGATCTCCAAAGGAGATGAAGAGTCTCGAGGTAACTGCCAGTGGAATGAAGAGTGATCATAGAGACAATTGAATGATGGAAAAGTGTTGAAGTATGTAACTACAACATAGAGGATAAGCTCAAATGTGATAGAGAAGATGAAGTGTCACACTACTAGAGAATCCAAAGGAATCTAAGCATAACACCCACTGATGATGAACACATTCAACATAACCACCAGAGAAGACAAAGAGTTTCCATGATGATCATGTAGAGGACTTGGTGTGTGAAAGACATGCAGAACAAAGAAGAGGGGTGATTTTTTGGTTATCTCTTGTCGCGGGTAGAAATTAGCTAAGAAACAGATCTGAAGAGTACATAAGAGGTGCGTCATGAAGTATGCAGAAGGTGCACATAGAGTATAATAATGCAGAATAGAGAAGAGATGCATGCTGCTATTGAGAGTGATTCATGCGAGTAGAAGCAGGCGATGTGCAGCGAATGAAATGCATAGAAGAGGCATAGCATATAGAATGGACATGGTGCACATAGCATAAAAGGTAGAAGAACAGAAAGTGTAAGAGAGGCATGCATGAAGACACTCATGCATGCAGAGAAGAGAAGTGTAGTAGAATAGTGATGAGATTGGTAAGTCATTGATAAATACTGTATCACTGTGATAAATTTATGAAAAGAAAATATTTATATTTCAGGGTGGTAGGGAGGTGCTAGGGAGGACTATTGTCCTCAGAGTTTCAAGTGGGTGCTTGAACACAGGGAGTTGTAGCTTCTATATGGATGCAGCCAGAAAAACTAGGGTGGTAGGGTGGTGCAAGGGAGAGCTATTGTTCTCTGTTATACAGGTTGGTGCCTGTGTAACTGGAAGTTGGTGCTGGAACACTCAGGGAGTTGGTGCTTTCTTCTAGTGGGTGCTAGAGAAACTAGGGAGTTGGTGCTTCCTTCTAGTGGGTGCTAGAGAAACCAAAGAGTTGGTGCTCTCAAAAAGTTGCTGCTTATAAAACAGAGGTGGTAGCCTCAAATGGATTTTGTGCTCCTAAGAATGATAATGTACAGAAAATAAAGATTACTTATCATATCAAGAAGAAGATGTTTTTCCCTTTATGGGTTTCCTCAAAAAATATCTGTCTTTGTATATTTCATGTGTGTGATTGATGTTGAATATTCTATTGCTTACTTCCCTATATTATTGTGATCATCATTGAGTGTTCTATAAAGAGTTTAAAATGGGCATAATTGTTTAAGCATAGTAACAACTGATTCACCCCCCCCTCTTAGTTGTCTAACAAAAGGTCAGCCACTGGTATATGGATGAACGCGATACCTACATTAAGGTGTCCAGGGCCATCAGAGCACCTCATCTCCTACAAGCACATGTCCCTGACCGGCTTGTAGTGGGAGAGATATGCTACCAGACCATCCTGCAAGGATACAAAGCCACCCTGGTCAAGGATAAGAAACGAGCATTTATACCTTATGGTTTCCATGTAGGCTTCTACTTGGTGAAATACACTGCTCAAGCCAAGAAGGAAGGGATGATCCAATTAGAATTCTGATTTTAGACCAACCATTTCCACAAGCATGACCTGAAGGGTTTAGTTTTGAAACTCGCTTCTCAAGTGTCGTCCTGTTGGCCATAAGCCCATGAAAAATTTGAAGATGAAGTCTTCATAGAAAATTTCCAAGATTGGGACAAGGTGGTGGCAAGGATGGTGACCCAAAAATGACCAGGTTCAAATACATGAGCCTGGACGAATAAACTACAACCATAGAGAAATCGTCTGAAGAGGCCCTTAGGGCCAGGGAATAAATGATAGAAATAGAAGCAACAAAAGCCTGCTAGATAGCCCTGATACAAGACAAAGGTTTCCCTATGAATTAGGTCGTGTGAGAGAGAGTGTTTCACATGATAGAACATGCACAATGGATAATTGATCAGCTGCAAGATGACCCGGATCGCACAGGAATAATAGGGTCCCCTGTCGATAACCCAGATGGAAGCCAGACGGGCCAAAGCGGCCCTGAATTCATAGACATTGATGAGATTACCACGTTAGACATCCCTGAATTCACAATTCCACCGACCGAATCAACAACATGTGTTTTGAATCAGCCAAAGGTAGTTGGAACATCAGGGAGAGAAAGTGTGCCAATCCCCCTAAGCGAATTGATAAAAATATATGATGATGATGAGAGCCTAGAGGTATCCCTTGTGACCCCTGTACATATCGAAGAGGAAAAGGAGCCAGATAAGAAATCTTCCCCAGTTCCCGATGCACAAATTCAAGGGCTTCCACAGAACGAACAAGAAGTCGAGAGTTTCTAAGACACTGAGTTTCCCAATGCACCGGAGATCAAAGCGGACAGTCCGAAGGACACACCAGGGTCGATCGACCAAAAGGAAGAAGCTCCACAACAAGAAATCAATGTCTCTACGACCAAGGATCAAGTAAGTACCGAGCCTACCCCCGATGCCTCAATTTCAATTGGTACTCAACTCCTCGATTAGCGACAAATAGAAGCCGGGCCTTCAGAACACAGGGAGGAAGTTCAAGAACCTAGTCTTGAACAAGTATATACCATCGACAGTCTGAGTAATACACTCACCTAGGGAGATAAAAAAATCCACGAACCCGTGGATGAAGTAGCCGACATACATGCCATTGCTTATGACTAGAAAAGGAAAGCTATCGTCCAAAGAACCGCCAAGAAGAGGATGATCACTTTAGATGCTCCATCCTCATCACTACGGAGGAAAATATGATCAACACAGAGCATTCTAAGACATCCGATCTTATCGGTGCAAGAATGGAAATATCAGATGCCACCCTGGATAGAGAAAAAAGGGATGAAGAGGAATTGTCTGTTGCCGTAAAAGAGTTAGAACATCTACGCCATTTGGAAAATTATTACCAGGATACCAAACAAGCTGCGGTGTTCTTGAGGAACGAGTTCCAAGAAACCTATAACGAATTTGCAAATGAGTGACATCTGTTCACTGCAAGAATACCCGAGTACCAAGAATACACCCTCATGGTGCTGGGAACGTGTAAATATATGGAGAGGTGGTATGAGAAAGTGAACCAAGATGTGGAAAGGATCGACTACATCAACGCCGTTTAATAGGGTCGAGACACCAAAGAGCACGACATTTGGGTACTTAGAGATAGTACCATCGACCGCATAAAGAAATCGGCTGAATACTGGGTGAGAATGGACCAAGATCCTCATTGGTAGATCCAATAAAAGTGGGCTGAGTGCAAAAATAATTGGACCAAGGTCAACCGAGAAATGAGAGACATCGGCCTTCCAAAATTTGGCACACCTGGTGACTTTGTCGAATTACGTGACTTCGTCAAATTACATGTCGAACAAGAATCATCGTGGGTTGCGGAGATAAGAAAGGTGGCAAACATGGCGCCAAGACAAGTGTAGCAGTTCACAGATCACTTGATCAAGTCTCAGACAGTGCTACAACAATTAAGTGCCAAAATAGTCAAATATCGAGAACTCGCAGTAGAGATCAAGGAGATCCTTTTGGCCCCAATGGATCAACACAGGTTTCTGTATGCTAACATGTGAGAGGATCATTTTTTCCAGTGGTTGGAGTATGAGAAGAGTCATCCACTCAAATGAAACCATTAGATGACTTTTGAAGACTGAAAGAATAAAGTGCCATGTGGCAAGTTTTGTTTTACTTAGTTTCACTTTAATTGTTATTTTTGGTTAATTGAATGTGATAAATAAGAGCATTGACCGGTTAGTTAAAGTTTGATGGTTGTTGCAAAGACCCTCATTTTTTGGTTTTTTTAAGAACTATTTCAGAGATGCCTTTAATTGAGAAGTCCTGTTTAGGATAGAAGACAAGTTTGTGTTTTTCATCAAAAGCGTGTATGATTGGATGTGGAGAAGAATTATTTCTTATTTGTCTCATGAATGGATGCTATAACGAGTAAGAGCTACTAAATCTGTTGATAAGTTATCTGATTCAATGTTTTACAGTTCTTGTCTTTAATGATGAAGATAAATCGTTGTGTGATTATGTGATTGATGATTAGAGTTAAGTGAATTATTTTTCTTGCCATCGTTTATCACATACATGTTTTCTTTTGATAAATTGTATCTTAGTCAGTATTTGAATACCAACACGGTTAATGTATTAGTACTAGGCCTGTGATAGAGAATGATTGTCTACATGCTAGAGTGAAAGGGTTATCCCAAGTTCAACCTCTTCTCCAGTAGTTAAGCTTGCTCCCACTTTGTTAACTAGTTGGTTTATACCAGATTTTATCTTATATCGATTGCACCTAAGAGAAAATACAGAAAAGAGAACGTCCGAACTGAAGGAGAGACCTTCACAAGAAAATGTAAATCCCATCGATTAATTGGCCGGATCTCAAGATCTAGAGAATCATTCCACCATTAAATGATGCATAGTCTAATTGGGCCTCTTTGGCGGGTTTGGTTCCTGTTGTTGATTTAAAGGGATTTATGACCCCTCAATAGAATTGGCACTAGAAGGAGGGCCTGAAAATGAATGGATGAATATATATTTTGCATAATATTTCAGACAACCCGTAGATTCAAAAAACAACCCACATGCATGGCTAGTCATTCCCAAGACAACCCACACACACTGAGTACTCCTGAAATGAGTAACTCACCCCAGCATGAAGAAGACTATCTATTCCTTGACATACCTTATGAAATTCCTCAAGAGGAATTGAATCAGTTTAGAAGAATCACAAGAGCTTACGCCCGACAGATTGGTGCACTGCCCTTATCTCCATTACTTCCTCGAAGAAAAAAAAAAAAACAGACTAGTGGTGTAGTCCCCTGACCAAGTTTTTGTGCACACAGTAGAAGACTTGATAGATTTCACTCTCACCAAAATCGAGCATCCTCTTAATCTAATCCCTGAAACACCAGCCGACAACTTCTCTGACCCCGACAAGTTTTTAGAAGAAGAAGGGTTTAACTCAGGATCTGAAGACATGGAAGATAACCATGATCATGATGAAGAAAGGGGAAACCCACTGCAACATAATCAACCTTGGTTGGACAGATATGATTTGGCCATCCTTGGATGAGTACATAACCTTCCCCAACATCCAGAGAAATTACTCCCTAAATTAGACCTTAAAACCTCAGGATTGCCTGAAGACCATATTAAAACATTCATACTAGCCATCATATTAATGAATGTCCAACATGAAGACGTAGTATGCAGGTTTTTCCCCTATACCTTTGATAACTCAACCTCCACATGGTATTTTAACTTACTTGTAGGGTCCATAACTAGTTGGATGAAGTTTCAAAAGGATTTTCTGGATAAATTTTCCGAAGAGACCACTACAAGAGATTTTATGGCTGAATTATTCATCGCCACCATGAGTTCAAAGGAAAAGGTTAAATATTTCAATTAGATATTCACAACTATCTTAAGCAAATTCCAACCCAAAGCTAAACCTACTAAGGAGTTGCAAATCAAAGTATATACTAATGCTCTCCCAACTTCCATTTCTATGTTTGTGAAAAGGGTTGCCAAACCAAATTTAGATGAGAACTTTGAAGAAGACAAACTCATAGAGTTCCAAATGAAGGGGTGTAAAGAAGGCCATGTCTCACTAGTTAAGAAAGAATTTAAATCTCCTCCCAGGAGAGGACTCATATTGACTAGACCCCCGGGGAAACAAATAGAACAAGCTCCCAAAAATGGAAGCAAAGACATAGAAGAACTGCAACACATGGTTAAGAAGTTATCAAATGAAATCATAGACATGAAGAGAAGTGCATGAGAGGGAAACCAAGGCCAAAGGCCCTATAAACCTTTTTTCAAAATAAATCCACCATTCAAAGTGATTGAACCTACCCCATCCAACTTAAACATCGATTTGGGAAATGTAGCATCCAAATCTTTCTGTACTTATCATTAAGAGAATCACTTTGAAAGAGACTGTCCTCAATGGGTGCATGCCATGAATTTGATGGCCAACCAGTTTCTAGACGAAGTCTCCCTAACCGAACAATCAAGCGGCTCGGTTATGAATATTTTTGATCAGGAAGAAGTTGCTCCACCAGAAGAAACAACCATGTTGATATGGGATCCTGACCTATCAATGCCTTCCGATGACTTATCTGAGGTTTAAGAACCACCCGCAGAAGTCTTGGCTGTGCAAACACAAAGTAGGGGTCAACCTGTCTCAAATGACATTACTACAACCCCAAATTCAGGAGGTATACCAGCTCTCGATCACCCAAAATAAACTTTTTCTCCCTGAAGAAACCCTATAAACATCCATACATGAGAATCACCCAAGCTAGATTACAACATAGTAGAATATTTGAAGAAATTGGAGGAAAATATATCGGTCATGGACATGTGTAGAATCCCTCAACAAAAAGACTTTCTGCTACAAGCCTTAAAATCAGTAGAAAATCCTACAACAAGCACTAACCAAGGAATAAATCTAACTTCCTTGGATCTAGGGAATAAGCCAACTATGAACACCTACTCTGAAGATAAGAAGGGGAAACCTTTTGTTCCACCATTCCTTTTAATGTTTGAAGTCCTCAACATAAACATCCATAACTGTTTCATGGACTCAGGAGCATCTTCTAATGTTATGCCACTATCTATTTGCAAGAAATTAAATGCAGTTCCTCTCAAAAGTGATAAACATGTGATACAACTAGACAAAATCCAGGTCAAGGTCATGGGAGAACTCAAAGATGTGATGATAAAAATAGCGACTCACCCAAAATTCATGCAAGTAATCAACATCATTGTAGTGGATATCCCAGAAGCTTATGGATTGTTATTAAGTCGATATTGGTCTGAGAAGTTAAATGGATACTTTAGTACAAACTGGGCTCACCTTTAGCTTCCATTAAAGGGACACACAAATATGATCAGGATTGATAGGGAAAGATATTTAAAACACACTGTAACAGACTTAGAAACCCTTAATGAATCCTCATCGACAGATTTTTCCGTGCTAGGAAATTATTCCTGTAACGTCCCCCATCCACCCACAGGCCATGGAATGCCACTCTAGAGAAATCTCTCATGCTATGATACCAGTTGGTAACATCCCCAACCTTAAATAGGCTGGGCCATGCTACTCTAGGGAACACTTTCGTTCTCTTACTGCAGAACATACGGTAACATACCCAGTATTCAACTGAGCTATGCCACATAAATTTTCTCTTCAAACTGCATGCAACTTAAACATATACATACAACACTCTTGTGGAAGATTTACATATAAACATAAACAAACAATTACATTCCGTAATATACAATTTCATACTGAAATAATAGTAAACACAGATATGCAACATATACAGTGAAATACCCATAAACATACAGGAAATTATAATCACATATATGATAAACCGTAACATAAGCACGTGAATAACAATGCAACATATAATTTTATCATACGATTGGTACTTATCTTGGAAATATTGTCACCAAATGTGTACAAACCGTCCATGAACCTCCTAGCCTTAGACTACACTGTTCATCACTCTCAACAGTGAGTCACCCCCGAGCTGGGACTGAAATCCACTTGGGTAAAGGGTTCCTAACCAGGATAAGGCTCATGGACAATCA
Organism: Picea engelmannii; assembly: GCA_009831015.1. Taxonomy (NCBI): domain Eukaryota; kingdom Viridiplantae; phylum Streptophyta; class Pinopsida; order Pinales; family Pinaceae; genus Picea; species Picea engelmannii. The sequence goes on from WSFP011416576.1 coordinate 19,407, forward strand.
GAAAGACTCCGTCTCAGGTTCTCACTCAACTAACATCCTACAACCTCTCATTCCCCACATGCTTGTCCCACCCAAGGAAGTGTGCCCCTTCTCTGCTCAACAGTCCCTCGGCTGCCCCACTTCCCTTCCAGGGCTTCAACAATAGGCCGAAATGGAAGTCTCAAAGCACCGTAGATACAATTTAGCACCTTCAGGAATCAATCCCCAACAATTCTCTCACTCAGATAATTTCTCACAGGCCTGACAACCCGCCTCTTCAATTTACCACAGGCCTGACAACCCGCTTCTTCAATCCCGCTCCCAAGCTAACCAGGTACACCAACCGGAAAAGGTTATGGAAACAAGCTCATATATGGTGAAATGGATGTCTCAAGGATAACAGACCGCATGAGTGAAAAGGTCATGGAATCACTGACTGGATAATTGAGTGATGGACAAAATCACCATGAAAAATGATCATGAAAGTGATGGTGAGAATGATGGTCAATATCTGGTAAGAATACCCATGAAAAAGTGACCAAATGAGCTAAGTCCCCAACTTGACACTTGTCATGTTGGAAGCTACTTTGGTCCACTTGTCCCCAACTTTAGAACTTAGGAAAAAATAATTATCCATACTTTATGTTTTAGGAAATATTGATATAATATTCCTGGCCTAAGCTCTCTAAATTAGCCCTTTCCCTTAACTTTTGGCCCTCCTTTTCCCTAACTGGTAAAGTTCGGTCCCCCATGTCTTTTATCATAGTCTATCTGCATGCAATGATGTATTTTATATTAATCATGAGACATGTACAAAATAGGTGCATTGGCCTTTGACATCTAGGCGCTCCGACCTACTACCAAAACATAAGAATCCCAACTTATAATAACTGGCTCACCAGCCTATAACACATATCATATACACGAGGCTCGTTGACCTCCATAATGTCTACACTTTAGTTACCGCGCGTGGTATCCAGGAATGTGTACACTACATCTTTGTACTGCGCAGTTCATGCGCGCACTATGCCATGGGAGGTGCATTACAAAATGATGTCAAAACATATCACTAGCTTAAGTACACTTATATTACATTTACAATTGGGTTCGGCCGAGGGATATTACAACCCCCTCCCCTTATTTATGCACTATCCCCAATGCATCATACACCCATATACAACAGAGTTTTCGAAAAACTTCAAAAAGATGTGGGTATTCTGTCCGCATTGCATCCTCATGCTCCCAAGTAGCATCCTCAAGACCTTACCAGGTCCATTGGACCTTTAGAATCCCTATGGCTCAGTTTCAGAGCTGCTTGACTTTCCAGTCCAAAATTCACACCGGATGCACTTGAAAAGCGCCTTCTTGCTCCACCTGAATCACATTCCAATCAATAACATGATTATCATCAGGTATATATTTCTTTAGCAATGATACATGGAAGACATTATGAACATGCATAGATGTAGGCAATGAAATCATATAATAAACTGGACCAATCCTCTCTAGGATTTCAATGGCCCACAAAATCTGGTTGCCAACTTGGCGCAGCTTCCCAGCTTCAGGGAACTCCTGTTAGATTTTACTTTCAAGAAAACATGATCACCCACTTTGAATTATTTGCGGGTTCTATTCTTATCGGCATAATGTTTCTGTCTGTCTTGGGAAACTTTTAAATTCTGCTTAATTTTTATCATTTGGTCCTCCATCTCATTGAGAAACTCTGGCTCAACTACTGTCCTATCAGTTGGATTATCCCAACTCACTGGAGTATTTCACTTTCTGCTGTAAAGTGCTTCAAATGGGCTCATCTTCAACGATGCCTGATACCCATTGTTGTAAGCGAATTCTACCAAGTGTAGGTAGTCTTCCCATTTCAATGGTTTGTTCATCACATACATTCTCAGTATGTCTTCTATCACCCTGTTCACCCTCTCTGTCTGTCCATTAGACTCAGGATCATAAGCTGTACTAAAGTTCAAATTCGTTCTGAATCCTTTGAACAATCCCTTCCCGAAGTTCAAGGTGAATTTCGGGTCTCTGTCAGACACAATTGTTTTAGGAATTCCGTGCAATCGTGCCACTTCCTTCATGAAAATATCAACAACATTTGTTGCCTTGTGAGTAGTTTTCAGTGGAATAAAATGGGTAGCTTTCGTAAGCTTGTCCACCACCACCATGATCGAATCATGCAGCTTTCCTGTTCTAGGAAATCCCATAATAAAATCCATTATCACCACTTCCCACTTCCATTCAGGAATGGGTAAAGGTTGCAACAATCCTACTGGGTGCCTATTCTTAGCTTTAACTTTCTGGCATTCCATACATCTAGCGATTTATTCAACGATCTCTCTCTTCATACTTGGCCAAAAGTAATGGCTTTTGATCGCTGCCACAGTTTTCTGATATCCAGTATGCCTTGCATAAGGAACATTATGCATTTCATGCAAAATCATACATTTCAAGTCCTGGAAATTTGGAACAAAAATTCTATTCTTGTACAAGAATATTCCATCTATTCCCAAATTATAATTATCCACCTTTTGTGGAATCTTACCCTGCTGTAGCATTGCTACCAATTCTCTGTATTGCAGATCTGCATTTGCAGCCTCCAAATTTTTTCTTTTAATATCATTCTGATACATGATAATGGTTGTAGCATGTAATTCATGCACCCTCCTGCTGAGTGCATCAACCACTTTATTTTATTTTCCCTTGATATGCTTTATATCAAAGTCATATTTTCTTAGAAATTCTAACCATCTGCTTTGCCTAGCATTTAGATTTGGCTGATCAAATAAATATTTCAGACCATTGTGGTCTGTTCTTAGCTCAAACCTCTTCCCCATGAGGTAGTGTCTCCATTTCCTCAAGGCATGCAATATAGCTGTCAACTCCAAATCATGAGTGCCATAGTTTCTTTCATGATCCTTCAACTTCCTTGATTCATAACATATGACAAACCCATTTTGGTTGAGGACTCCACCAAGTCATTCATTACATGCATCGGTGCATACGATGAAGTCTTCATCTGGGTCTGCGATCCTTAATATTGGAGAACTTGTCAATAATTGTTTCAAGTGTTGGAAACTCTTCTTACAATCCAGTGTCCACTGAAAATTCACTCCCTTTCTTTGCAAGGAAGTGATTGGGTGTGCAATCTTTGAGAATCCTTCAATAAATCTTATTTAGTATCCTGCAAGACCCATGAATGATCTCACCTCTATCACATTATTTGGCACTAACCATTCTCTAATGGTCTCTATCTTCTCAGGATCCACTGCTATCCCATCCTTTGAAATAATATGCCCCAAATAATGAATTTGTTTATGATAAAATGAGCACTTTCTCAATTTGGCATACAATTGATGCTCCCTTAATACTTGCAACACCATCCTCAAATGATGTTCATGCTCTTCCTCTGAATTAGAATATATAAGAATCTCATCCAAAAAGACAATGACAAACTTGTCCAAATATTCTCGGAAAACACCATTCATTAAGCACATGAAAAAAACTGGTGCATTTGACAACCCAAATGGAACCACTGTGAACTCATAATGACCATACCTTGTCCTGAAGGCGGTCTTGCTAATATCTTCTTCTTTAATCCTTACCTGATGGTATCCTGATCTGAGATCTATCTTTGAAAATATCCTTGCATCCTTCAATTGATCAAATAGATCATCAATCCTTGGCATAGGATACTTGTTCTTAAAAATCACTTTATTCAACTGTCTAAAGTCAATGCACAATATTAGTGTTCCATATTTCTTTCTCACAAACAAGACTAGGGCACCCCAAGGTGACACACTTTGGTTTATATGCCCCTTCTTGAGAAGTTCTTCAAGATGCATTTGCAACTCCTTCAATTCTGGTGTACTCATTTTGTAAGGAGTCTTTGATACTGGCGCTACTCTAGGCATTAAATTTATAGATAAATCAATGTCTCTTCTTGGGGGTAGTCCGGGTACCTCCTTGAACACATCTTCAAAATCTTCCAGGACTGCGTAATTCTCCAAATTTGGCACCTTATCTCTAGGTGTCTCCACCAAATGAGCTGCAAATATTTGACACCCTTTTCTGTAACATTTAGTCAGTTGCAATGCTGAAATTTCTCAAACGGTTACTGCCCTGGGAATTCCCTGTACTTTCCTTAGTTTCCCTTCCTCATCCAGGCAAGTAAATGCTTTGTTGTGACAATCTAAGAGAGTGTGATGTTGGTCCAACCAATCCATCCCAATTAGA
>WSFP011416589.1:0-23631 GCA_009831015.1 Picea engelmannii
AGACTCTCATTCCCCACATGCCTGTTCCACCCCAGGAATATGCACCTTCACTGTTCCACAGCCCATCGGTTGCTCCACTTCCCTTTTAGGGTCTCGAAAATAGGCTAGATCAGGACTTCTCAGAGCTCCGTAGCTGGTGTTGGACTCTCTCTAGGAGAAAATCACTTCCCAACAAACTCTCCAAGAGCCTACTTACGCCCACGACTCACAGTCTCTCATGCCCCACATGCCTATTCCACCCCAGGAATATGAACCTTCACTGTTCCACAATCCATCGACCGCTCCACTTCCCTTTCAGGGTCTTGGAAACAGGCTGGATCAGGAATTCTCAGAGCTCCGTAGCTGGTGCTGGAATCTATCTAGGAGAAAATCACTTCCCAACAAACTCTCTCACCTGGAGAGAGCTGCTCATAGGCCTGAAAACCTGCTTATTCAACCACAGGCCTAACAACCCACTTCCTCAACCGGCTTCAACTCAATTCCAACAAGTGAGGACAATAGAAAGGATTAATATAGCTAAGGGGATGGAAACAGCCACACTTTGATAAGGCACAACACAGCTCTAGAAAGTACATATATGTTGTGCTTCACATGAAAACATAGGTCAACTTCATGGGTTACTAGTTTCAAAGGTGCGTGAAAGATGCAGGGGTCAACGATGGAGGCCAAACGAGTTAGGTGAAGGATGGGAGAGTGGGGAGAGAAACCCCCCAATGAGATAATGTTTCAGCTTTAACTACATGTTCCTAGGTTGATAGATGTCTTCCTAGAGCTGCATGCACTCCATTTAGCACTCGTTCCCTTTCCCATGAACTTAGGATAACTGGGTTTATTTTCCCCACTTTAGTATTTTCATTTTCAGGAATATAATATAATATTTCCTTGAGTTAATCCCTCTAGATTAGCCCCTCTTTCCTAGTCTCCTAGTCCCATCCCTTTCCCTACCTAGTAGAGCTTAGTCCCCCATTCTCTTTTATCATGGTTGGTCTACACGCAGTGATGTATTTATATTAAATATATGAGTATTTACACATATACAATAATAGGCTCACTGGGCATTGCATCTAGGCTCTCTGGCCTAATCATCACATAAGCCTCCTAGCTTATTATAACTCGACTCACCAACCTATCAAACATGTTTACAATTCATAATTACAACTAGGGTTCTACCTGGGGATATTACAATCCCCTCCCCTTATTTTTTCATTATCCTCAATGCAACTTGTTTATACATATACAATTCAAAATTCTTCAAAAAGATCCAAGATTTAGCTATTAGAAGCATGTTATCCACCTGGTGCTCTACTTTCAAGCACCAATTCTGGTGTTAATACTCCAACTGAAACTCAATTGCTCTATTCCATAGAGCTTCTTCATGAAATCATTCAACTCATTGTTCCTTGTTACATGATTCAATTAAACCTCATTGAAAGCATTGATTGGATGTATATCCACGATGTTCCACCCAACCTTAGATCTCACTATTGATAAAATATCTATAGGGCTATGAATCCACAGACATAAACACTCTTCTTGTACACCTATTAATTCAAAAGAAACATTAGAACATACATGCAATATATATACAAGCAATTCTAATAACATTATAACCTATATACAAGATACACAACATACAATGAATAGAGAATTGATACTTATCTTTTGATTGAGAAGATCTTCCACCCCTGAGCAGGGCTATGAATCCATCGAGACAATGGCTCCCAAATATAGCCACGGTCCACAATCTATATCAACATGGTCTAGGACAAGGCAACAAACCTCAGAAACACTCCAACCAATGGTCTCTCATTCCCCACATGCCTGTTCCACCACAGGAGTGTACACCTTCACTGTCACATAGTCCATCAGCTGCCACACCTCCCTTTCCTTGGGCTTCAACAACAGGCCAAACATGAAGTCTCAGAGCATCTTGGTTCCAAGAGTTCCAACTGCCCTCAAAGGTCTCCAGGTACCCTCCAGGCCTCATACCGGGGAACCTATCCCCACACTTCTCCCTCTAGGGATCCAACCTTCTCCAAGGCAACCCAAGGAGAGTTGTACACACACTCAGATCCACCGGGGATCCACAGGGTAAGATCCATTGTCTCTAATCAACATCTTCACCGAGCTACTCTTTGTAGTCAACGTTCCAACTTTAATCAACATCATCTCATATGCATCACCCACATACAATTATCATGAGAAAAAATAAAAGAATTTATTTAGAAACTCAAACTTAGTTCAAAGGGAATTCATCTTTTCCCCAAAACATGAAATTCTATTTCATAACTCTTCTTAGTTGTTGTCATATTATGAATGCAACCTTCCTTGTGGTTTTCCACAGGCACCAAACTGCATACCATTTTTCCTACAATGCTTCATCTTGCATACAACCATCAAATTGTCAGTATTTCTTGTATATCATAATTCAATTGCAATATGTACAAAACCTTTTGCAGTGATCTTACAATTTCTTTCACCTAGCAATTCAATCACAATTACCCAACAATTTAATAAAATATAATGACTTGTCATTCTTTGCATATGCATGTTCACAGTAATATATGTAAGTTCATTACTTCCTTTTCTGAACAAGAAATTTTCTGTAGTCAATGCTTACATGACTACTTGACTTGCAACTTTCCTGTTGCAATTTCTATCAACTCCTGAAATGTCCTCAACTTCATGGGTTAACAACATTTCAGCTGTTAGTAACAATTATTCCCATGCCATAATATATATGCATGTACTTACAAAACACATTCCACAAATGCATTTAAGTATACAATTATATCACTTACCATGCATGAGTGCAAATCTCAATGCATATTTATTCAATGCACCTTGCATTGAATTACATAATGCTCTTTATCTCAACCATGTATCTCACCATCCATAAGTTGAAATTATGGCCAATGTCTTGACACATTCCCCACACACTTCGTATTGTCTTCCCAATTAATTGGATGCCTTCCTTTTTGACCTGAACACTACACCAATAATATAATTCTGTGGTGTTCATTAGTGTTAGCAGAAAGGTTGCAATCCACGTTTTATTTAGAGGTAGGAAGGTTTTGGTACCTGTGTGGTTCATAAACTTTCCATATCCATACTTTTCCATATCCAACCATGTTTTGGTCTCATACATGACTAGCTTTACTGGCATTCATTCCTATAACAAGTTCTTATCTTTTATTTTCTTTGGTTATTACCCCATAACCAAATTAACATGACATTCTACTATGTCAGTGTGTGCATTCAAAAGCTAAAAAGATTTGATAACTATAACATGCCTCTATCCTTTACCACTTCTAGTGGTATCTTATTCATGTTAATGCATTCAAATAATACTATCCTGTGTATCATAAAAATTCAATTGGGGGAAAATTCTTACTTGAATTTCCTTTAGCAATTATGCAATAAGAGTAATAAAAACTCATATTTGCATGACTGTCGTTAATAAATTTGATGCTACTTGGATGGCTGATGACAGTAGAAGATTTCATGCTTCTTTTATCAGACTTATAACCAACACTTCAACTTTCCATTGCTTCCATCCATATGCAACAACATCACCAACAACACTTGCAAACATGCAAACATTATTTCCTCTAGCTGACCCAACAAGCCATAACATACTTGCTTCCATAGAAATTGCAACAACTTCTTTCTCCTTGTAAAACTTTTCCTTACTGATCCTAAAAGTCTATAATTCTTCCCAGATTCTTGGATCTTCTTGTGCTCTCATTGTAGTCATTGTACATGATTAGTTCTGACATGAGCACTTTCTATCCAAATCACTCTTGGCTGCTTTTGCATTTATAGTCACAAACTAAGCTGATATTAACCTTCAACTTTCATTTATCCCTTGGATCCTACTATCCCAACTCATACTTGGATGAATTAAATTCCAATCCAAGTTGTTTTATAGACTATGTATTCTTCAACATCCAGTTACTCTTGAGGACTGAACTTCTTCAACCCTTTTCCTGACTGAATACTTTAGTACTTGAGGTTTTCTTGTACTCTTCTTTTCCCTTTGCCAACTAGCCTCAAACTTGACTTTCCTAGGAAATATCTAGCATATTGTAAGGATGCACATATGCCTCCTTTGCTAGCTGCACAAAATTAACTGAAAGTACTTCTTTCACCTTACCATCATAGTTTCAAGTGATACTTCCAACCTTTTGGGTTGTCACTTATGGCTCTATGTCACTTAAGATGGATTCTTGTCAGGCACCATCTCCTTTGCATTCAAAACCATTCTTAGAACCATTTTCTTCTTCCATTATCTTAGGATGTTCATGGAATTGACTCCATCCATGAGTTTTTCCTTGTCTACTTTGCATACTTGCCACCACATATTATGCTGATGTTAATTTTTAGCATTCCCCTATTACTTGGATCCCTTTGATCCAATTCCTTCATGACCCAATTATATTTCCAATCATGTTCTCTGAGTAACCTTGGATATTTAACACCAACTTCTTTCTTGAAGCAATTTGATTTAGCCTTTCCATGACTGATCATATCAACACTAGTATTATCTTGATGAATTATTATTTTCTCCTGACTTGACCCATCTGATTTTTCAACCTGACTTGTAAAATCAACTTTTTTCATGCCATATTTGATGACATTCATGTCATACTTCCACTGTGCACTTTGTTAGCAATAATGGAGGTGCTACCTCCAATCTGTAGGACTGATCTTTGGAGATTTCACATCTTGTCTCGAAACTCTTTCATATTCCATAAAACTTTCATAATTCCCATGCTTTTCATATCCATATGAACTTATGGTTCATGCATTATCATGTATCGCAGATGGATTTCTCCACTTAGCATTCACATTTTTTGTGCAAAGATTGTCACATGGTCTGTCTTTCCCAAACAAGAATTTCATTCAGGGTTTCCATGCCACTTATTGAACCCAACGTCCAATCCAATGACTTCTTAAATATTTCAATGCAAATGAAGAATCGTTTGTCCTTCTTTCTTCGATCTGTATACATCTCTAACATTTTTTTTTGTTATAAATGTAATCATTACATCTAAAAAAGGACGTATGCCAATTTTTGTTAGCTAGAACCACGATATACCATTTTGGTATTATATGCACAACATTTCCTTTTATGGTCACCAAAAATATCCTCTCTGACTTCTTGTGATCTAAGATACTCAATACTCAAATATGGATGAATACCTGGAATCCTCTTTCCAAGATATTTCCAATGACTTCTTCCTTGCTCAATTCTGATCTTTGAGCAAAAATATATGATCCTTTAAAACTTGTGCTTTTTATCTGATGCATTCCTTGTGTAGTTGATCTCTTTTCTCTGAGCTAATGGTTCTTAGATCTTTTCTGGACCATATCAAAAACTTCCCAGGTCTTCAGTACCTCTTTTGATGCAGGTTCAAACCAAAAGAAACCCACGAGCTTCCTTCCTAACCCATTTTCCCTTCTTTAACATAGTTTTCAGGCACTAGCCATTTTTCTTCATCCCTCAATTGCATGTGACCACGGGTTGTGACCCGGTGCTATGATATAGGTGCTTATCCAGAGCCTTGAGATCTTCAGGGCTCTAGAACTTTGGCTTCGAAATATCTTTCTACTTCGTGCCTTATTTCTCCCGAACATCGAATTGGCGAAATTCACGAAGTGGGGTGGATCAACGGTCCATGACTTCCTCAACAACCGATGGTTGGGATTTATTACGGAACTCCAGGATTTGAAAGTTCTGGGTTGTCCATACTCTCCAACCTTCTAGAGTGCCCAGTTTTTGAACTGTGGTATCAGTTGCCACACACCTTCTCTCGATCAATGATCAAGATTAACTCCGGCCTCCAAGAGTTCTCGACTCAACACAACTGTAACACAATTCGTTCGGAGTACCAAGTCTCCGAACCTTGGGATCAAGCACCACACATCCACTGGGATCCATGATCTCCATGCTTGAACTAATAAATACTGAAAATGTCACATCAACTTTAGTACTTTTCAAATTTTGGGGACATGGGTTGGCAGTTTTGGAGTAACCCACCGATCGTTCCACAATTGTCCCACGTTGACACATACCCCTTATGGGAAACTATGGTTTGGATTGCGGGACCGCCTTGTAGAATTATCTGTCACACAACTTCGATATCCTTAATTCCTCCCGGCCATCGATCTTGATAGATCATGATAAAATTTAATGCAGCCCCGATCTAGCTAACTTCTTCGCCAAGTTTAACTACCTTGTGCCACCACTCGGAGCACCACATGGTATGACACACAAAGCTGACATGTGGCCCAATCAGGCAGGTGACATATGTCATGTTCTAACTTCATTTATATCTTATAAAGGTTCTTAACTCACTGACATGGGGCACACGTCCCATGTGTCCACGCCATCCCTAGTGACGTCAGCAAGCCATGTCACTTCGGGACTTCGGGCTTCGGGAGATTTCACCTTAGCATACCCCATTTCTCCCGAACGTCTAAATCCCAAACTTTATTACCTTCCTCTCTTGGCTTAACCCTATGGTTCTGATCCATCCTTGGTCAAATCCAATGGTAAACAATCCCCCCTCCCAAGGATCTATGATGTAGATCCTCTTCGGGACTTCAAAACTTCGGGCTTCGACCCTTTCTGCTCTATCACACATAAACTTCGCTGAAGTTGCGAAGTCCTAAGTACTTAGGGTTAATCCTCTTGCACCTTTCTACAGATTTGATGGTTGTGAAGGATCCTCCTTCTGCCAAACAGATCCCATGACCCAGCTTCAAACCTTGCGGTTCCAAACCCACAGTTACTGCAATCTCTTTTCTCTACAATTGTTCTTGAACTTCTATACCTCCTGAGATTCCAAACACGGCCAAGGTGTTCTCTTAGCACTCTGGAATTCTTTGAAATTCAAATTTTGTCCTTTTCAACAACAATTTTCTCTGATCTTTTGATTCTATAACCACTTATACGACCTAATTCAAGCTCAGTGTCGAAAATTGGGCTCTGAAATTTAATTTTATCCATTTCAAAAACAATTTCCTTCTGAAAGATTCTCTTAAAATTCCACTTTCCTAGACCATCCAGGCTCAGTGTTGAAACCATGGCTCTGATACCATTTTTTAACATCTGCATCTACCCAACATGCAGGGAAATGCCACAGAGGAACATCTTGTTTGACAACACAGGTATTCCAACATAGGACAAACACTTTCATTAACCACTCACATAACCAGATCAAAGATCAACACACCGATGTTTTCACGTGGTAAAACCCTTAAGGGGAAACATCCACAGCCCTAGCTAATGCAACCACTTGGAGCAGTTTATTAATGCAAAGAAAAAATTACAGAGAGATTTTACAAGAGATTTTCTCACAATCGATCATCGACAAATGACCCTCCATGCTCTTTAAATAGAGATCATGGACCAATCGAGTGTTAATCCACGAATCAATGGCCGTTAAGATTGAGGAGATTATGAACCATTGGATCACTCTATTTCGGGAACATATCGTGATCGTCAGATTTCCTAACTACAAATGAAAACTAATGCATACTAAATAAATACACTAGGAAACACACTTTTACCTAACGACACATTAGACCAAGTAGGTCTTAACTAAATCCTAAGTGTTTAAATATCCTAACACATCTTTCTGCTCTGATACCATTTTGTAATGTCCCTGGCCACCAACGGTCGGGCCATGCTACTCATAGAAACAACAATTATCATATGCATATACATATAAACATAAACATACAACATATTCTGTTCATACATAGATTAATGGGGAAATAACAATAAGCCTACACATACAACATATACATGCATTACTCATCAATTATAAAACATGTACATATACACAACATGTAAATGAACATAAAAGTGGTACTTATATTTTAATAGAAGACCACCAACTGCGTGTAGACATTCCATGAACCTCCCAACCATAGAACACACTGCTCATCACTCTCAACAATGGGTCACCCTCGAGATAGGACTAAGCTCCACCCAGGGCAAAGGAATCCTAGACTAGGCTGAGGTTACATAAAACTACATAGTGCAACTGGAAGGATTCTCTCCAAGAGCCTACTTATGCCCACTACTCACAGACTCTGATTTCCCACATGCTTGTTCCACCCCAAGAATATGCACCTTCACTATTCCACAGTCCATCGACTGCTCCACTTCCCTTTTAGGGTCTCGATAATAGACTGAATCAAGAATTCTCAGAGCTCCGTAGCTGGTGCTAGACTCTCTCTAGGAGAAAATCACTTCCCAACAAACTCTCAAAGAGCCTACTTACGCCCACTACTCACAGAATCTCATTCCCCACATGCCTGTTCCACCCCAGGAATATGCACCTTCATTGTTCCACAGTCCACTGACTACTCCACTTCCCTTTCAGGGTCTCAGAAACAAGATAGATCATGAATTATCAGATCTCCATAGGTGGTGCTGGACTCTCTCTAGGAAAAAATCACTTCCCAACAAACTCTCACACCTGGAGAGAGATGCTCATAGTCCTGATAACCTTCCTCTTCAACCACAGGCCTGACAACCCGCTTTCTCAAACAAGTTCAACTCTTCCATCAAGTGAGGACAATAGAAAGGCTCAATATAGCTCAGGGGATGGAAGCAACCACACTTCGATAAGGCACAACACGACTCTAGCAAGTATAGATACACTATGCTTCAGAGGAAAACATAGGTCAGCTTCACAGGTTACTAGTTTCAGAGGTGCGTGAAAGATGCAGGGGTCGACAATGGAGGCCAAACGAATTAGACAAAGGATGGGATAATGGGGAGAGAACCCCCCCAATGAGATAACTTTCCATCTTGAACTGCATGTGCCTAGGTCAACACCTGTCTTCCTGGAGCTACATGCACTCCATTTAGCACTCGTTCCCTTTCCCAGGAACTTAGGACAACTGGGTTTATTTTCCCCACTTCAGTATTTTCATTTTCAGTAATATATTATAATATTCCCTTAGGTTAAGCCCTCTAGCTTAGCCCCTCTTTCCTAGCCTCTTAGTCCCATCCCTTTCCCTACCTAGTGGAGCTTAGTCCCCCATTCTATTTTATTGTGGTCGGTCTACACGCAGTGATGTATTTATATTGAATATATGAGTATTTACACATATACAATAATAGGCTCACTGGCCATTGCATCTAGGCTCTCTGGACTAATCATCACATAAGCCTCCTAGATTATTATAACTTGTCTCACCAACCTATGAAACATGTTTACAATTCATAATTACAACTGGGGTTCTACCTGGGGATATTACAGTTCTATCCCATCTCAGAGAAGGAGATTTGGATCATCTTGTTTCATTTGCCAACAGGAAATTGTCCACTACTAAAAAAAAATTATATGACTACAAAGTGTGAAGGATTGACAATGATATATGCACTACAAAAGTTCAGACATTATCTGTTAGCCTCACACTTTAATATGTACACAAATCATTCTACATTGATATACTTAGTCAACAAGCCAATGTTTGGGGGAAATATATGCATATGGTTGTTATTATTTCAAGAATATGAATTTGAAGTGATTGTGTGTTAGAAATACAAGATCACAGAGAAATAAAATAAAACAAATGTGGAAATAAAACACATAATATACTCAATACAATAGAGACATATATGTACGTGGTTCACTCATTGTGGGCTACATCCACTAGAGAAATTTCCAGGTCCTTCCTTTTTATTATTCAACAAAATGAAGGGATACAACTTACAACATACCCACTATAACTTCCTCTTCTTTCTCTCACAATATCCTATCTCAGAATACAATATTCATGGTAATACATAACCACAATACAATTCCTCATAAAAGAGGGTTTCCTTCTAGGGAAAAAAATCCTAAAATAACTTTCACCGTCAGATCTGTGACCTTATAATGAACGATCTAGATTGACTATGAAATTGCAATATTTTACAAGGAAAATTTTCCCAATATTTTTCTTCGGGGGCGCTACCCCCAAATCCCCTGCCAGAGGGGAGGCGGTGACAATTGTGGGGGGGAAATCCCCCCCACACCCCCCATTAGGGAATATGGTCCAAGTACGGTTGAAACAAACCTTAGAATTAGGAAGATAATCAGGCTCCACAACAAATAAAATCCCACTTGGAGACTGATCACAACAACTCCACTGTTGTTGTACCCGCTAGACTATACTCCACCTTGGACCTAACAAATTTCTCATATTCACCTTCATGCTCGAAGGCCAACTACAACTGAGTATATACTTAGTTTCTCCCTGGTTACTCCCTTTGTTAACATGTTTGCATGATTCTGGATAGTTTGTATCTTTTCCAACTTAAAATGTCCATCTTCCAAGATGGATTGTATGAAATGATACATGAGTGGTATATTATTAGTCTTTTAATAGAAGGTCAAGTTCTTTGCAAGATGAATGGCAGTCTCACTGTCACAGTACAACTTGCTATTCTCTTGCTTCTTTCCCAATTCCTCTATAAACCTCTGTAACCAAATCATTTCTTTACTAGCCTCTGTAGCAACAACATACTCTTCTTCTGTTGTTGAAAGTGAAACAACCTTTTGTAGTTTTGAAATCCAACTTACTTCTAATCCACCTATAGTAAAAACATACCATGTGGTGCTCGTCCTACTATCTTTATCACTTGCCATATCTGAATCAACATATCTTTGTAGAACAATGTTTGAACCTCCAAAACATAATGCATGAGTAGCAGTACCTCTCAAATACCTGAGAATCTACTTTACTTCCTTCCAATGTTCTTTACCTGGATTGTTCATATACCTTCTCACAACTCCCATTACATGTGAAATATCTAGTGTTTTGCAAATTATCACATACATCAAGTTACCAACTGTTGATGAATAAGGGACCCTGGACATGTATTATATATCCTCCTATGTCTTGGGACACATTTCCTTAGTTAATTTGAAATGCCTGTCCAAAGGTGTACTAACTGGTTTTGCATTCTTAATTCTAAACCTCTCCAACACCTTCTCTATGTACTCACCCTAAGACAATGCAAATTTGTCTCTTGTTATTCTCATACCAAGGGTTTTCTTTGCAACACCCAAATCCTTCATCACAAATGAATTATATAATTTTTTATTGAGCGCATTTATATCCTTCATATTAGAACATGCAACAAGCATGTCATCTACATACAATAGAAAGATAATATAACTTCCATTTTCTAGCCTTTTAAAATAAGCACATTGATCAGAATGACATCTACTATAACCTTGTTCTGTCATAAACCTGTGAAACTTCAAATACCACTGCCTTGGAGCTTGCTTTAGGCCATGCAATCTCTTCTTCAACTTGCATACCAAATTTTCTTTCCCTTTGACCTCATATCCCTGTGGCTGCTGCATATAAATCTCTTCGTCCAAATCCCCATGGAGATTTTTTTTTTTTACATATAACTATTCAAGATGCAAATATTCTACTACCACAAGACATAAAATAGTCCTAATTGAAGTCATATTAACAACATGAGAAAATATTTCATCAAAAACTATACCTTTCTTTTGTGCAAACCCCTTTACAACAAGTCTAGCCTTGTAATGCTTTTTTCCTCCATCTTCTTCCTTAAACTTGTAAAACCATTTATTCTGCAATGCTCTTTTTCTTGCAGGAAATTGAACCAAGTCCCAAGTCTGGTTATTTACCAAGGAATACATTTCCTCTTTCATGGATTTCTCCCACTTCTTTTTAGTGTCTACCTGCATTTCCTCTTCATAACATTTTGGTTCACCATAATCAATCAACAATAAATAATACAATGAAGGAGAGTATCGTTCAGGGGGTCTACTTAACTTGGTAGATATTCTAACAACACTTGTAGGAGTTTGAGGTATCTACTGCTCCTGTTGTTGTACATTTTTATTTTTTGGTACCTTTGGAATTTCTTTTTCAGTGATCTCATCAAGCATTGTGTATTCTGGTTGTTATCACCTGCTAATTTTCATTAATTTTTCCCAAAGCATCTTGTCCTTGTGTTATATTTCCACTCAGATTTTAAAACTTTTCACCAGCTCTGTCAAGCTCCCATCCTCTAAATCCTTCACTCAACTGATCATCCAAAATAGTCATGTCTTCCATGAATAAAAAATTTGGCGAATATCCCAAACCTATACCTAGCCTTAACGCTTATCTAAATCCCTTAGTTTCATCACTTCATTCATTTTTACCCTTATTTTCATATTCCCGTTGAAAATAAAAAATATTCCTTTTATTAAGTACCCTTATCCTATCCACAAAGTCATGTGTTAAGCCTTATAAGCCCAAAGTCCTTAGAAAATAGAAAAATGGTTTATTATTATTAATATAAATATTTTTATATTAAAATATCCATACTAATATTTAATCCAATATTTAATTTATGGAATCACGTCAAATCATGGGCACAAATCTCAATTTATAATGTGGAAAAGTCAAAAGGTTGGATGGAGGACACACATTGCATATCGGGGATTGAAGTAACGAGGAGGTTAATTATGTGAAGGTCGGCCTCCCAAGCGCGATGTAATAAATGCACCATTTATCATATGTTTAATGTGCGACATTTTCCATGAATGCATTTCAACAACAATTATGGAATTTCTGATAAATGAAATTCCTCCTCACTGTGAAAAGGTTTCACGTAGGTAAGATTTAAGTTTTAAAAATTAAATACATTAATGTTTATTTCCATGCAAAAGATTTAAATGGGAAGATGCACTTGTGGATAATTCTTTATCCAAAGATTTACAGAAGTAAAAGAAGAAGATACAAGGTATTTTTCCAAAGATGGTAAACTGGAAAAAAACACACTAAATGTTTTTCCACAGTGAAACGGTAAATTGGAAAAACATTACACAACAAATGTTTTTCACAG
The DNA here is from genome assembly GCA_009831015.1 of Picea engelmannii. NCBI lineage: Eukaryota > Viridiplantae > Streptophyta > Pinopsida > Pinales > Pinaceae > Picea > Picea engelmannii. The sequence continues at coordinate 12,887 of WSFP011416589.1, forward strand.
GGAAATGGTAACAGTAAATGTTTTTTACAATGAAATGGTGAATTGGGCAAACAAGACATGGTTTTAAAAACCATGTGCATGAATTAAATTATGGAAATTTAATTCTACATGATAGAAAAATATTTGGGATTTATTTTTATTTCAAATATATTATTCCCAAATATTTAATGAGAATATGGATAAATGGGATTAAATTTGAAAGAGTATAAGCGACATTTCAAAGAGAACATGGCAGAGGAAGGATATGGAGCGTCAGAGGAATCTGCAAGGATCATGAAACATTTTTTTTATGAAAACCGTCATTTGTAATCATTGTAGAAGCTGAAACGTTTCATTTCAGTTATTGTAACTGGTTGCACACTGAAGGAACTCGAATTGTATACGTATTAGAGGTTCTGAGTGTATTAATGATGGGTAGAAGTGCAAGGGCACAATTCTGGTGGTTCTGGACTCTATTGTAATTTCTCTAGGACTGAATTGAATACATATGCAGAATCATTTTGATCTGTTTATGAAAAGATTCTAATGGCTATGATATGAGTTTTGTCTTCCTTCATTGTTTTTATTTCCTTTGTTCTTTAATTCCATTTACATTTTTGTCTGTTTAAATTGGATAGTTAAAATCCCAAAAATCATCCCTTGATGCTCTAGGATAAAACAATTTAAACTGTGTATTTCTTCCTAACTAATTCAAAATTCATTTTATTAATGCTCTGATGAAGTTACTTGTTTTTCCCCTTTCCTCTTACACTTTGAAAATATCATTTTACAACTCAGATTCATTGCCTCATTTAGCCTTTATTCTCTGGAGAGTTCTATTGGCTAGCCAATGTTTTCATTCATTTTCAGAAATTCTGACTCCATAGCCCTGAGTTCCCCTCCCCTTCTTAGCCAACAACTTTATAAAACCCCCAAAACAAACCAAATCTAGCCACTGATTTCCATAAAAATATAAAGTGACACGAGAGAGCCCTCTCTGAGTTGAGCAGACTAGTTCCTTAGCTCTAAAGCTTGTTGAAACAATTACCTCTGTCATTTGTCTATTCAACCAGACAAATTTACAGAGTGCTAACATTCTGGCACCGTTGATAGGGACGAAATTGAAAAATTTTCCCCGGGAAAGAACGACATGGTTGAGTTTTAAGGTCTAAGGAAAGCAGACACTTAGGCAGATATTGGCTATATTCCTACTCTGGCGACTCCACACATCAAAAATCAGTTTGAAGGTGATTCCACTGGTAGAAGAATCCATAAATTTAAATTTTCATTGATGACTCCACTCTCAATGCAGAATCTAGCTTCCAAAACATCATTGGCAACTCCATTGTCCGAAGATGAGTTCAATATCTGCAAGGTATGCTCCAATGAATCGATCTCATATTCCTGTCTTTCCAAATCGTATTCCTCACATAAATTGGCAAAAATATTTGCCTAAATTCGAAGATGGGAAAGGAAGTGATGCTGCCTTGCACTTGATTAGATTTCACATGCATGTATGTAAGTTGGGGGTTGAATTTCATGAGTATTGTTTTATGAAATTTTTTATGGCTACTTTGGAGGGGAAATAAAGATTATGGTATGAAGGTTTAAAACTAGCCAACTTATACTCTCTTAAAGATTTCCATATAACATTCTTTAAGCATTATGGAGAATCTAATCCTTCATCCTTGGTGTTTGAAGATTGTTGTGAATTTTTTGAACATTTCATTAAGTACCTTGAATTTTTTTTTGGTGATGAAGAGTGTATGAATGATGAAATCATAGAAACCCTTTATGAATATTCAGCCCAAGAACAAATAGTAGCCCCTCCTTTGGTTGAATATGAAGCTGATCAAGAAAATGTTGTTAAAAGTCATTTTCCTTCTCCTGAACTTGAAGGAGATATTCAACAAGATTTCCAGCAAGACAAAGTGTTTCAAAGTTGTCTTTCTTCCCCTATAAATGATGTGGTTGTTCAAATTCTAAGTGGCCTAGACACGGATGAGGATTCTGGAACTGCATCTAGGGAAACTTCAAGCAATGAACAAACAAATGACATATAGTTTTTTGAAAGAAACAAAACAATGTATGCCACTTTCCAATAAGAAATACAGAAAGATAATGAAGATGCAATTGTTTTATTTGATTCATTTGAAAATCATGGTTTTGAAAGTGCATCCATGGGAACTCTAGACTGTGAAATAGTGGATGATGTTAGATTTTCACATTTTCAAGAAGATTATGAGCATGAACTTATTTCTATTAATTCATTTGAAAGTCAAAATGACAGTCCTCAAACAAATTTCCAAAAGTTTAATGAAACCAAATCATAATTGTTTGATGAACAAGAGGATAGCCTTGATGCACATAATATGGCTGTCATATTTGAAGATGTTCAAGAATGTATGGATGTTCTTGTTGATATGCATGGAAAAGTAGACAAACCTATTACTTCCATTTCATTTGAAAATGTTCTCAGAAGTGAAGAAAAAGAGCAAGAACAACAAACACTTACGAAAGAGTCTTGTATTTCTGTTTTTGCTCACCAAGAAGAAATGATTTTTCATGTTTTTCAAGATCTTGTGGCCATCCTATTATAGTATTCAGTGAAGGAGGAGTTTGTTTCATTCATAAGTTCAGGTTTTGGATTCAACTTGTGTTTTCAGTTGCCATCTTTTACATTTGTCTGCCTGCTTAAGAAAGATGTGATTGGAGAAAAATCGGGAAGCCAATTCCTTGATTGGTTGCATTGGCACTTTAGAATCACTTGATTGAGCATTCATTTCATCAGTTTTAGAGTAGATAGGAGTGTGAAAATAATCTTGTTGGTCAAGCATTTTTCAGTTTGGATTTCCAGTAGTGTGTACAATCAGATTTTAGCGGTGTATTCAGTGTCCATTATCCAGTTGAGAGAAGTGTTCAGAGTTTGGTTTTCAGCAGGCATTGGTGATAGGTCGGAGAAGGATACACACACATGTTTTGGGAGCATCCCAATGGATCAAGCACCGGGTCTACGAGTTATTTTCTACCTCACAGGGAGGATAACATCCCCAGTTGGAGCCTATGTTATCACCTGCTAATTTGCATTAATTTTTCCCAAAGCATCTTGTCCTTGTGTTATCTTTCCACGCAGATTTTAATACTTTTCACCAGCTCCGTCAAACTCCCATCCCTTAAATCGTTCACTCAACTGATCATCCAAAATAGTCATGTCCTCCATGAGTAAAAAATTTGGTGAATATCCCAAATCTATACCTAGCCTTAACGCTTATCTAAATCCCTTAGTTTCATCACTTCATTCATTTTTACCCTTATTTTCATATTCCCGTTGAAAATAAAAAATATTCCTTTTATTAAGTACCCTTATCCTATCCACAAAGTCATGTGTTAAACCTCATAAGCCCAAAGTTCTTAGAAAATAGAAAAAGGGTTTATTATTATTATTATAAATATTTTTATATTAAAATATTTATATTAATATTTAATTTATGGAATCACGTCAAATCGTTGGCACAAATATCAATTTATAATATGGAAAATTCAAAAGGTTGTATGGAGGGCGCACATGCATATCATGGATTAAAGTAACGAGGAGGTTAATTATGTGAAGGTGGGCCGTGAAAAACTATAGTGGTTTCTTTCGTGGACAGTTTTTACGTGGAGCATATCGAGGGTAAAATAAATTTGGATTAAACCACTCCAGCCCAAGCCTGATGTAATAAATGCACCATTTATCATATGTTTAATGTGCAACATTTTCCACAATGCATTTCAACAACAATTATGGAATTTCTAATAAATGAAATTCCTCTTCATGGTGAAAAGGTTTTACAGAGGTAAGATTTAAGTTTTACAAATTAAAGACATTAATGTTTATTTCCATGCAAAATATTTAAATGGGAAGATGCACGTGAACGAATCTTTATCCAAAGATTTACAGAAGTAAAAGAAGAAGATAAAAGGTATTTTGCTAAAGATGGTAAACTGGAAAAAAACACACAGTAAATGTTTTTCCACAGTGAAATGGTAAATTGGAAAAAAATTACACAGTAAATGTTTTTCACAGGGAGATGGTAACAGTAAATGTTTTTTACAATGAAATGGTGAATTGGGAAAATAAGACATGGTTTTAAAAACCACGGGCATGAATTAAATTATGGAAATTTAATTCTACATGATAGAAAAATATTTGAGAATTATTTTTATTTCAAATATATTATTCCCAAATATTTAATGAGAATATGGATAAATGGGATTAAATTTGAAAGAGTATAAGTGACATTTCAAAGAGAACGTGGCACAGGAAGGAGCTAGAGCGTCAGAGGAATCTGTAGGGATCATGAAACTTTTTTTTATGAAAGCTGTCATTTGTAATCATTGTAGAAGCTGAAACGTTTCATTTTAGTTATTGTAACTGGTTGCACACTGAAGGAACTCGAATTGTATAAGTATTAGAGGTTATGAGTGTATTAATGATGGGCAGAAATGCAAGGGCACAATTTTGGTGGTTCTGGACTCTATTGTAATTTTTCTAGGACTGAATTGAATACATGTGCAAAAGCATTTTGAATTGTTTATGAAAATATTCTAATGGATATGACATGAGTTTTGTCTTCCTTCATTGTTTGTATTTCCTGTGTTCTTTAATTCCATTTACATTTTCGTCTGTTTAAATTGGATAGTTAAAATCCCAGAATTCATCCCTTGATGCTCTCGACCGAAACAATTTAAATTGTGTGTATTTCTTCCTAACTAATTCATAATTAATTTTATTAATGCTCTGATGCAGTTACTTATTTTTCCCCTTTCTTCTTACACTCTGCAAATATCAATTTACAACTCAGATTCAGTGCCTCATTTAGCCTTTATCCTCTAGAGAGTTCTATTGGCCAACCAATGTTTTCATTCATTTTCATAAATTTTGACTCCATAGACCTGAGTGTCCCTCCCCTTTGTTAATGTTTAAGCCATTATTATAGATGTTTGCATTTCATTAGATAACAACAGCATAATCCAAGATCACTGAGAAATACACAATCATGAGAGACACAACATTTATCTTGGGAAACCCTCTAGGGAAGAAAACCCAACAAAACTTCCTGAATATAGATAGCCAATACAATGCCAAGAGATCTCTTAAACTAATACAGAAAGTCCTCTCCCAGATATGCGCCACTCTCTCTCTCCTTCTCCAGCAGTAGATCTGAAACTTGTCTCTCAATGAGCAAGTTTGTTGTGTGTCTAAGTGAGGAGTTGACCTCTTTATTTATACAAGTCTAGCATGTGTGAAGTGTCTCTTCACTGGCAGGGCCGACTTCTCAAACTGGGTGGGTAAACCCACCTTTATTATATTTCTGGGCCTCTTTAATATCTGTTGGGGACGACTTCTTATTCTTCTTATTACAATTGTCTTTTGACCAATCCACAAAACGGGATTTGGTCCTATTACAATAACCGACATGATCAATCCACAATGGGGATTGATCCTATGAATAATATATCAATAATAATAAGAATACTATTTTCAGTTACATTATTTCAACACTCCCCCTTAACAAGAAGGGTATTCTTCAGCAACATCATGTGAGAGAGAGAGGACAACATCATCAACAACATCAAGTGGGTGAGAGGACAACATCATCAACAACATCAAGTGGGTGAGAGGACAACATCATCAATATCATCCTGGAACACTGAATGACATATCTATAAATCATCAGAAGTTTTCTTCATCGACAACATCGTCATTCTCAAAGGAATGGAATAATCATCTGCATCAATATGTATTAGTATAAAAGCTGATACATCATCATCATCATCATCATCACAACACAAGGATGGCTCATCATAATACAAGACTGGCTTTACGTCACAACTGTCAAGCTGGAAGCTCAATACTTGTCTCATCTCAATGTCTTGCTTTACGTCACAACACTCAGGATGGAAGCAAGATACTAGACTGGCTTTACGTCACAACTATTAGGCTGGAAGCACAATGCTAGTCTCATCTCATTGTCTTGCTTTACATCACAACACTAAAGCTGGAAGCAATATACTCATCCTGCTTTACGTCACAACCATCCAGTCAGAAGCAAGATACTAGACTGGCTTTACATCACAACTATCCAACCTGAATCTCACTGTTAGTCTCATCATATCATCTTGATTTACGTCACAACCATCAGGTCGAAAGAAAGGTACACATCTTGCTTTACGTCACAACCATTAGGTTGGAAGAAGGGAACTAGACTTTCTTTACATTGCAGCTATACAACCAGAAGCATAGTACTAGTCACACATCATCTTGCTTTATGTCACAACCATCGGGTCGGAAGCATGGAACATCTCATCTTACTTTACGTCTGAGAACTAGGTCAGAAGGAAGGAACATCTCATCTTGCTTTACATCTGACAACTAGGTCAAAAGAAAGGAACACAACAACTACTCCCCCTTTCGAGGAAGGTCCTTTAGGACTATGCCAAGCTTATCTCGAAAGTACTCAAACTTCACACGAGATAGGGGCTTGGTCAACACGTCAACAACTTGTTCATCTGTGCTAATGTACTGGAGATTTAAGGCTCCTCTTTGTACCATGTCACGGATGTAATGATAATGGATCTCTATGTGCTTCGACTTGTCGTGGAATATAGGATTCTCTGTCATTTTTATGCAGCTCTGGTTGTCACATAGAATCAAGGTTGCTCTCATTTCTAAGTCAAATAGGCTGAACAACAAATTTCGAAGCCATATAGCTTTGCAGCTGGTAGAACATGCAACAATGTATTTTGCTTCCACTGTGTTGAGAGCAATACTAGATTGCTTTCTACTCTGCCACAAGATCATGGCTGATCCCAAACTGAAACAACATCTTGAAGTGCTTCTCCTGTCAGAAACACTTCCTACCCACTTTGCATCAGTATATCCACTCAATGTGAAGTCATGATCTCCATCATAGCTGCGACCATAATCTATTGTACCTTTAAGGTACCTCATCACATGTTCTGCAACCACTAGGTGAAAATGTCTGGGTTCTGCCAGAAACTGACTCAAGGTGTTCACGACAAAACAAATGTCTGGTCTAGTGTTCATTAGGTACATCAACGACCAAATAATCTGTCTGTATAGTGTGGCATCAATCAATTTTGACGAAGTATCGACCAACAACTTTGGCTTCACTTCCATGGGTGTATTTATGGGCTTACATTCCAACATGTCTAATCTCTTCAAGATTTCGACTGTGTACTTCCCTTGGTTAAGGAAGATCCTCTCAGGACTCTTCCATACCTCAAGACCTAAGAAATAATGCATTAGGCCAAGGTCTTTCATTTCAAATTCCGAGGCAAGTCTCTTTTTCATTCAGTGATGATATTTTATTCTCCAGTTAAGAGTAAGTCATCCACATATAGCAGTAAGATTACTGACTCATTGTTCATGATTTTGAAGTAGATATTAGAGTCTTCTTTACTCTTGGTAAAGCCTAAGCTCGTCAAGAAACTGTCTATAAGACCATACCAAGCTCTAGGAGCTTGCTTCAATCCGTATGAGTCTTTCTTCAATCTGTAGACATGAGACTTCCTGTCTTCAACCTCAAATCATTGAGGTTTCTCTATATACACTTCCTCTTCGATAACACCATTTAAGAAATCTATCTTCACGTCCATCTGGTGCAGCTTCCACTTCATCTTAGCTACAATAGCTATGATGGTTCTAAACGAAGTGTATCTGGACACAGGAGCAAATGTCTCTTCATAGTCAATGCCTTCCTTCTGGGAAAATCCACAAGTGACAAATCTTGCTTTATACTTCTCAATACTTCCATCAACAACATGTTTTATTTTGAAGAGCCATCTGGAGGATACCACATCTTTATTATTCGGTCTGGGAACTATTTACCATACTTAGTTCTTCATTATGGATTGGTATTCCTCTCTCATGGCATCTGCCCATTCTTTTCTCTGAATGGCTTGTTCAAATCAGGTAGGCTCCTCTTCTAGGAGATCACACATCAAAGCCGTATAACTGGAGAATGGCTTTGGTATTTTCACCTGTCTCGTAGTTCCTTGGGGAACACCACACTTCTCTCCATCTTGAATAAGCTCTCTAGCCCAAGCTGGCTTTCTTTTATGGAGGGTCGTCATCTGAGGAGGTTCTTGCACTTCTACTATATCATGATCTTCTAGAAGTTCCTCATTAGGGGAAGTTACGACTTCCCTCACTGGTTCTGCAGCTTTGGGAACCTCCCTCATTGCAGTATTGGGGATTACGAGTTCCTCTTCATATACCTCTTCAAGATGGGATAGTTTATATTTCTTGAGGGCTTCATCTTCATCAAAAGTCACATCCCTGCTGATCTCAATGTGATGTTGACCTAGTATATAGATTCTGAAGGCCTTGGATACCTCACAGTATCCCACAAATATTCCCTTCTTTCCTGAAGGGTCCATCTTGTTTCTCTCTTCTTTAGGTATATGAATAAACACTGGACAGCCAAATATTTTGAGATGGCTTACCTCTGGCTTCTTTCCGATGTCTTGAGCCTAAGTGCACTATGGGACAATCGGTTCTGCACATAAATAACTACCATTGCTTCTTCTACCCATAAGAACATAGGAAGATCTTGATCATGGATCATAGTCTTCACAACTTCCAGTATGGTTCTGTTCTTCCTTTTAGCTACATCGTTTTGTTGGGGATTATAGGGAGTAGTGAGTTCCCTCTTGATCCCAAAATCTTTGCAGAAGTTCACAAACTCTTTTTGAGGTATACTCTCCTCCATTATCTGACCTGAGTATCTTAATCTTTCTTTCAGAAAGTTCTCTATCAAGGCTTTGAATTCCTTGAACTTGCTGAAAAATTCAAATATATTCAGGTCTTACTAGCGTAATCATCAATGAATGATACATAGTATACATACCCACTAATGGAGGAAGATGGCATTGAGCCACACACATCTGAATGAATGAGCTCTAGTACTTCTTCTGCCTTGCAATCTTTCTTTGGAAACGAGTTCTTGATGTTCTTCCCTTGTGCACATCCATTGCATATGCCTTCATGGTCACCTTGAGTTCTGGTAAACCTGTGAGTTCTGGTAAACCTGTGACCACTTTGCATATGTATGGTAGCACCTTGTAGTTGATGTGAGCTAATATTCTATGCCAAAGTTCACATGGATTCTTCAATGGTGTGGTTCATGGCAGCTTCTGAGTGACCCTTTAGCTTATGCAAGCCACCTTCTTCTTTTCCAATGATGATTGCTTCATTTATGGTCTTTCCTTTAGCATGTTTCCTTCTGCAACCTTCACTATATCTTCCTCAGGGTTATTACATGTGACCTGGAGAAAGGTCAACAAAACAACAAGAAAGAATAATATCCTTCTGATAATATAAAGTAATAGCACTAACAATCATCACAGTAGATTCTTTAGAGCTATCACTTATAATTTATCTGAAGCAAGGATTAAAGGTAAGGAATACAATATGAAATGAGGTCAACACTCTCATGGTGTTGTGACCTAGCATTCTTCCATGGAAACCTGGAACTAACATACGAGGTTTCTCCTAGAGGAGGTGTTAGTTGTATCAGGCAAAGAATTTACCTCTATATGCTCACATGCTATCAAGTATAATACTTTACGACGACTGCTATCTCAACTATAGTCATCAACTTGTCGTGTGTACCTTTGAATCTTATTAACCTTGATTAATCAAACCTAGAGCCTTGTCCTCAAGAATGAGTGCTTTATTTTCTTCCAGGTTTCCTTCACTCAAGTGATTTGTGCTTTCTTCAACCTGTATTCTGTAATGAGACAATACGCTATCTTGACAGAAGGTTAGGTTAGAGGATAAGCTCTATGACCAAATTTTAATCCTTCTAATAATTTGATCATAGCTTCAACATGCAATATTGATCAAGATAATGTCATGACAAATAGATGCATATCAGAATAATCACACCTGGTTTGCATCATTCCTCTGAATGTGTTGGATCTTGAGATCCTTCTGGATCTATGGCAAGAGATCCCTTCTCCTACAAATAATCTTTAGGGTTTAACCATTAAACATATGTGAGTACATACCTCTGATAACATTTGCAGGTAGTGGCTCCATATGGTAGCAATGGTAATAATTACCAACTCTTAAGAAAACTTCAAGGGTGATTGCAACTGGTTCTACAGCTGCAACTGCAACTGATGTTGCAACTGCAATTACAACTTAGGGTTTTATGAGGAAACCCTAATTTTTCAAACTTCAAATTTTGAAATTCTGATCTAGGGAATAGATGCGCTAAGCTGAGGTGAGTATGCTGGTGTAGTTAGAATTTCGAAAATCCAACTTTTACCCCCTCAAACTTGATCTGTGGATTTTTGGACTGGTGCTTCTGGTTTTCTAGTACTTCTGGTACTCTGGTTTTCTAGTACTTTGTGAAACTAGGGTTTCACTTTCCAGGATATCTAGCCACTGAAAAGGTGTGTTGAGAGTGCCAAACTGATCCTTAGGGGAGGGCACACTTTTCTAGATGGTTTTGGGGCTGAAAATCTTCACCATAAAAAATCCCTAATTTTCATGTATGACAACAGTGACATTTTTCACTTGTGAAAGATGATTCCTTCAGCTTGGCTTTTATACCATGTTAATGTTTAAGCCATTATTATATATGTTTTCATTTCATTAGATAACAATAGCATAATCCAAGATCACTAAGAAATACACAATCACAAGAGACACAACATTTATCCTGGGAAACCCTCTAGGGGAAGAAAACCCA
>WSFP011416590.1:0-23631 GCA_009831015.1 Picea engelmannii
AGCTACCCTCTATCCAAGGAAAATTCAATATTTTATGTTGAGATAAATCCTCATTTTATCCTATCCTCTCCTTAAAATTATCCTATGGTTGTTATACCTCAACTCCTATATAATGGAGGCCATTATTGGGTGAAAGGGAGGGAATAATTCTAGAGTATCATATTACTGGTATTGTGACATTCAAAGGGTTGAAAATGAGAGCTTGGAGGAGCTGTTGCAACATCAACATTAAGGTTGTAAATGCTTAATTTCTTATTGATTTTCATATAATATAACTTGGCATATTCCCATCATTCTTATATTGTTCAATGTATGCACATCTATTTTTTCTTAGCTCAAAGTAGATAGGTCTATTTTTCCTAACAATATATCGTAGAAGAAATAATAATTTCTTTGTTCCTTGCAAGACTTCTCTTGCACCGAGATCTTGGACATAAATATCAAGGGCTGAAGTAGCGAGGACAACTGATGGAAAAAAGGTAAGCTATCTACCTCGTTCTCTCATTTTCTTTTTCCATTTTGTTTATGGGTACATACAATAGATATAGGGGGAAAGTAGGAAACCATTTGTTACTTTCTATCTTAGATTAAAGGAGTCTTGATCCAAGGGCCCAATCGGTAAGGAATTTTTTCATTAATTGTGTTTTTGTTCTTGTTTCAAGTTAATTTTTTCTAAACCCTTGGAGAAGTATAAAGACATACACCCTCCATCAAGTCCACTTTTTTTTTTTTTTAACACAAACATATATTTTTTAATTATAAAGGGCCTGGAATTCTCCAAAAAAAGGCCAAAAATACAACAATATACAAAGAATGTATTAAAAAACTTGATGTGTCTAACCCTATTCTTGCCTGTAAGTTCGATTCTAAGATAATACTAATTATACAAAAATGCCATGGGTCTATGGCAACGAAAGAGCAGAGTAGGTACAAAACTATGCTAACCATGTTAACTGATTCAGATGTAATCTTATGTCCACTTGGTTCTAATTCTAAGCCTCCATTTCATGGCCAAAATTTTGGTCCGGAGTTCCTACTTGTCCCTCTGCTGAAGGTTGAGGCACAATTGGGCGCTGGTGTGGGAGAAATGCCTCGTTTGAGGCTATGGGCTTTGTAGAAATAGAGGGTCGAATTAGCTCCTAAGTGCCATGCTGATGTTGATGTTGAGACCGATAGATAAAACATATGAGGGAAGAGTTTTTGTTGAATACTCTCAATACGAGATCCATTTCGACATTGTGTCATTGTTCCTGTGCCTGTAGTTGTTGTGCTTGTTGCTCGGTCTACAACTTGAGAGAAGAAATTTCCTCCTGCTGCGTCTGCATTAGATCTTGGAGCTTTCCTATGGAACAATCTGAACCAGACTATGAACCAGATGCACCAAGGTAAGAGCTAGTAGTAGCCAACAGAGCCGCCACCTTTGAAATTCAAACACTCTCCTTTCACAGAAACAAGGAAAGATGAAGGCAATAGGTTGCAAAGATTGGAAGCCGATGTCATGGTGGTAATGAAATGCAATGCACATGAGTGAATGAAGAGAGGTGAGGTTAGGGAAATGTACTATCAAAATATCTAGATCATGCAAGGAGGGGTCTTGGAAGGAGTTCGCGGTACAAAGTACCAGAGTTGATGCGAGGGAGAGATCAAAGTGTTCATGCAGAGACGGGAGGGAGATATCCAAGTGTTCATATGAAGCATGAGGATGGATGTTTGAGTTGATGGAAGCCATCCGTGAGGAGTGAAGACACGTAGAGGCATGAGGGGAAACATGTTGAAGTGTGGAGGGTGGCCAGAAAGGGACAACGCAGGCGACAAAAATTTCGAGAGAGGAGGCCTGAAAGGTGCAAATTACTTAGGGGATAGGAGCATGGCTAAATAGGGAGTTGAGTTTTAGCAACACAGATGCAAGCGATTTTACTTCTTTAGCAAGGGTATCAACAATGGTGTTCTGAGTTTGCAACACATGATAATAAGAAACTTTATCAAATTTGTTTTTCATATCTTTGATTCGAAGAAGAGTTCAGGAGATATTGGGGTGCACAATCTTGAGATATTTACAGAGTCTCTTTATAATCAAATCTGAGTCGCCAATAACCGTGAGTCTTGTAGATATATTCTCTGGAACGAGACAAATTCCCATGAAGGCTGTGAGGACCTCTACATGTTATTAGTGGTGTTCCCTAGTTTTTTCCTTCAGAGTTGAATACAACCCCCCTGACACCTGCCGCCCCTGGGTTGCTTGTCGAGGCTCTATTGAAAAATAAGAGGAGAGATTGTTGTTGATGTTTCCATTGAAGGAATTCTTGATTGGATAATAATAGTTTCCAATTAAACTTGGATGGATTTAGATTGGTGCAAATGGCAGGGCGATTTCTTAAGATGTTAGATATCTAAATCTACTCTAGGTCTGTTAGTGGGGCTTTATTATCAGGAAGTTGATTTTGGTTAGAAAAAAATTCCAAAAGGAGACCACAAACAAGTGCAAGAATCTGTTGAGGGGGAAGAGATTTGTTTTGGAAGATGGCCTTGTTTCTTACTAACCAAATTCCCCAGCATATGAACTTTGTATTTTGCCTCCAGATATTTGCAAAAAGGAGTTTTGTATTGAAGCTACCAACATATATTTGCTTCCAATAAATGAACATATCATTCCAGTTGTAAGGAGGATGAAAATGAGATCGAATAGGGGAAATCATAAGATCCCAACTATGTATGGAAAAGGGACATTCAAAGAGAAAATGTTGAATTGAATCCTCAGAAGCCATACATAGGGTACATCTAGAAGGACCAACAATGCCTCACTTTTGAAGATTTTCAGCTATTAGAATTTTGCCGTGTATCATGACCTAGATAAATGCATTGATTTTTTGAAGAGAGGCTCCAGACCACACAAAGGACCAGATATTGGAGGGAGGTGGTTCATGGGTATCCACAAGAAGAGTATCATATCCTTGTTTGACTGAATATTTTGACGTTTCCCCAAAACTAGCATCTCTGCAATGTAAGTTTAGAGGGGCACAACTAGAGATATGGTCAAGGAGGGTGGGAAGAAGTGGGAGGAGATGAGAAGGAGGTGAAAGGTATTTCCAAGAGTGCCATAGTCCATTTTGTTTCCATTCATAGAAATCCTTTATCTTGGAGAAACCATTGGATAGGCAACATAGTCTAATAGGATTAAGAATTTCATTTTTTCCAAGGGTATCTTTCCCAAAATGTTGTCTGTCCACACATTGACGAGGGTGCCATTTCCAGGAGTCCAGGAAAACTTTGATTTTATTAGAGGAGCTACCACTCTTAAAAGTTTGCAAATAGGGGATACTTTTGAGGAGAGAAGGGGCATGTCCAAACTGTGAATTCTGGGAGAGACGATGTATTTGACTAAGATCACTTGCTTCCACGAATCCAAGGAGTCGGAGATGAGACACCAAACCAATTTTGCTCCCAAATTTATAGTCATAAGAGAGGGGTTGCAAATGGATAGGCCTCCATGTCCCGAGGGGTGACACACAGTTTCCCAATTTACAAGATGAAATTTTTTTGTGTTTATTTTCCCACCTTCCCAAAGAAAACCTCAGAGAGATTTTGATATTTTTTCAAGGATTCCTTTGGGTGCTAAAATCCCTGCACATTGAAAAATAGTTAGAATAGAAAAACCATATTTGATAAGAATGATTTTTATGTACTGGATTTAACCAGCGAGCTCCCCAACTTTGAATTCGATGGCTTATTTATCCAGGATTGCTTTCCAATCCCGTGAGGAGGTTTCACTTTGAAATACGGGCATACCAAGATAGGTAAAGTATTTCCAAATTACAATGATTGGAAATACCAAAATTCTAGAGAGGATGTCTTGTTGATGCTATGGTATGTTCCATCCATATATTCTATATTTGCTGATATTTATTTTCCCTCCTGAAGCTATTAAGAAGTTGTCCAGAATCCATTCGAATCTCCTAGCGATAATGGGGGAGGCGGCTCCTAAGAGAAGAGTATCATCTATGAATTGAGAATGATTTATAGATTTGACTCCTGGTGCAATTTGAATCCCTAGGAGGCACCCCAATATGTGCTCCTCTTCAATTTTACGACTTAAAGAATCTTCCATAAGAATATAAAGGGAGGGAAACAAGGGGAAGCCTTACTTGAGACCCCTGCTAGATTTGAAAAAGTGTGATGGTCGTCCATTTATCATCGGGGCTATCCAAGGGGAACCGATACAATCATTAACCCAATCTATGAATTCCAGGGAGAATCCATATCTTTCTAGAACCTTTAAGAGGAAGGAGTGCTTAACACGGTCAAAGGCATTTTCCATATCAAGTTTGAGAGCCATTCCTTTGTCTTTATGCTCTCTACTAGAGTGAATAACTTCCTGAACTAAAATAACATTATCTATGATTTGCTTGTTTTCCATGAATCCACCTTGATTATTTGAGACCAACTTCGAGAGGAGGGGTTTTATTCTTGAGGCAATAATCTTAGTAAGAAATTTATAGGAGGAGTTGCACAAGGATATTGGTCGGAATCTAGAGAAATTAGAAGGGTTCATTCCCTTCGGGATGAGAGCTAAGAATGTTGAATTGGTATCTCCTCCTACTTTCTTTTTACAAAGGGTGTAGTTTAGCATGCACTGGAGATCATGCTTAATTAAGCTCCAAAAATGTTTGTAGAATCTGATGGAAAAACCGTCTAGGCCTAGTGCCTTATCTTGATCAAGGCTCCTAATGGATTGAAGAATGTCTTCTTCCGATATCTTTTGGGTTAGAAGCTCATTATCTTTCGATGTTATTCAATTTGAAATATGTTCTAACATTTCTTGTGTAGCTACTTCATTTTCTTCTTGGTTGCTTTGAGAGTAAAAATATGCAAAATGTTGGCTTGTTGCCCATTTGGATCGAAGTTTTCAAGATTTTTCCTAGACTCTGTTTGGATTTTTGACACTGTGTTTTTTTCTTTTTCTTTGTTGAGCTTGTTTGTGAAAGAAAGAGTTATTCAAATTGCCAGATTTTAACCAAAGCCTCCTTGATTTTAGTCTCCAGTGTTCTTCTTCTCGTCTCATTGCTGAGTGTATATTTTGAAAAGCTTCTTTTTCCTTGATTAAATCTTCCTGGGTTACTTCTTTATTCTCAATTTTCTTTTGAATTTCTGTTAATTTAGAGTGTCTAGAATGCCTTTCTTTATTAGGGGGAATAAATGTTGTTTTTTCCCATTCTTGGAGCGCCAATTTGACTGTTTTAAGCTTGATTTCCCAGAAAAAATTTGGAGAAACATTGATATGAGAGGACCAGGTTCGTTGAACTAGAATTGGAACATAGTGGGAATCAAGCCAAGGGGGGTTTGAATCTGAAAGGAAAAGGTCCGAAGTTTTGGGGAGGGGGAAAAGGAGGTAGATGGGTTTGTGGTCAGAGATGGCAGAAGGGATGATAGAAGAGGAAATGATAAAGGGGGAGAGGAGGAACTTGCTACCAATGAGGAAGCAATCCAAACAGGATGCTATGTAGTTCAGACTGACCAATCGATTATTCCAGGTGAATTTCCCTTTTTGAGAGTGGATATCCTGTAGATCCCACTCAAATATAAGATTTGTAAGTTTTTCACTTTGAGGATTTCTCATCCAGCTTCCACGTCTCTTCTCTGCTTGGGAGAGATAGGTGTTGAGGTCCCCTCCCACCACCATTGAGGACATATCCAAAGAGTCTCGAATTGCAAACATGGAGGTCCAATAATCTATCTTATCATAGTATATATTTTGCATTTAGATATTTATAAGGGAATTTTTTTGTGTTAGTTTATTTATGCTTCAAAACTGTGAGAATCCAATGGTTTGCACATTGAGTTACCTCTTTTTCCCAATATTTCACATCCCAAAGGGTCAATATACCTCCTGAAGCACCTGCTGAGCTGATGGCTATTCCCTCACTTGATCGAAGAGTTTTATGGCTTGTTCTAGTGCTGAAGAGTCTTCCATTTTCATTTCTCGGAGGAGAATTACATAGGGATTTTCTATTTTCACAATACCTTTGAGGGATTAGACCTTGGAGTTACTGTTGAAGCCTCTAAAATTCCATGAGAGAAGTTTCATTCACGATGGGAAGAGGGGATCCATCCTCTTGAGACAGGGTGATTTTATCCTCTACTTCCACCTTTTTTCCGAGCATTGTTAAGTGAACTTTCAATGGAGTGTTTCTTTCCAAGATATTTTTCTTTGTTAGCAAAGTCTTCAATGACATCTTTGTTTGTGCGGATTCCTTATTTCATGGTCAATTCTATTATTATTTCACCTTCTTCCATATCTACCCACGTTGTTCCTTTAGTTTTGGGTTTTTCTGTAGGATATGGTATATCCGTCTCCTGGACTTCTTCCATGTTTGCTTCCTGAAAATTTTCTTCTTCCCCTGACTCTTCCCCAGCCTGATCCACTTCTTGCTTATGGATTTGAGAGATACTAGAGGCATAGGATCATTGATCCTAACACCTCATGCTGAGGATTCACCTAGAATCTCAAAGGAATTATTTGGAGCCTGCTTTTTCCCTTTGGACGAAGTCTGATCAGGGCCCAGGTTCGCTTCCAAGGGTTTATTTCTGTGCTCCCCTATTCCTGAGTTGGTGTGTTGAAGGGGGATTACTTCTCCATTTTTTGAACCTCCACTTCATCTGGCATTTTATTTCTTTTTTACTTGCTTCCATCCCTCTTCTTGTGCTTCTCCTGTTTCAACCTCTTCTTTCTTACTCTTTAGGCAATTTCTTGTAAAGTGTCCATATTCATGGAACAATTTGCATTTGAAAGGGATCTTCTCATAGTCTAAATTTTGGATATGAGTCCAGTCATGGAATATGAGTTTTATAGATTCATGGATTCCTTTTTCTAGATCTACTTCAACACAGATTCAGGCGCATGAGAACATTGCAAATTTGGGTTCCGATCGATCAATGTATTTTACAACTGCGTCTCCAATACTTTTTAAAGATTCATCCCCCCAACAATGGAAAGGAGGATGGGGAAGACGTAACCAAAATAGGATTGCTATAGGGATATCACTTTCTGGATCAAAATCGGGGTCCATCGATTTAGGTAGAGACCCTTGGTGCCATAGAATAAGGGACCGATCCAGAAGATAAGATCACGATCTTCCTGGAGCTCAAAATAAAAAATGTAAAAACCCTTACCATAGAAGAAAATGATCATTCTCCTGTTGATTAGAGGCTGCCATTCCCGAGCAATCTAGAGGTCGACCTGTCTAGGGTAGGGCCAAAGTCCTGTAAATTGGCCAATAATCCCTTTTGAAGCATAGGAAAGGGCTTTGGTACGGGCGAATTTGGGGATAACAAATTTAGGGATCAAATCTAACTTTTTAACAAACTGAGTATGAGTGGGGTGAACTGAAGGATTCCCAAGAGATTTGATTAGTTGATTAAAGGCTGTGACTTCGACATCGAAAGAAAGAGGGGGCTCGGGGGTGGCCCCAACCATGGCAACTACACATAGGTTCTGAACCAAGGTTAGGGTTAGGGATTCATGCAAGATGAACTTGTGCTTTCCTAGTGAATTTGTTCATCCATCAAGTATACTTTGTTATCATTGAAGAAGCTACTTTTCAAAGGTTGCTAGGAGAAGTAAAAAGAATTACACCCTCCTATATTTACCTTGCTAGTTTTTTTTTCTCTATGGATTAAAAAGGCTTACACCCCTAGAGAAGTACTACAACTAACTCTTACACAAGAGACTCCATAACCCAATTGATTTGAAACAGTTAAGTTTTGAGCTATTGTTATGTTTATTTTCAATTTGCTAGATAACCATAGCATATGTATGATCACTGAGAGAAACACAATCACAAGATACACATCATTTATCCTAGGAAACCCTCATGTGGGAGAAAACCCAACAAAACTTCCTTAATATAGATAGCCAATATAATGCCAAGACAATAAACCAAAACACTAGAGAATATCCAACACTGAGAAATGTGCCTCTCTCTTCCTTCTTCTCCCAAATGCAGCTACCAAACTTGTGCACTTGATGAGTGAATGAGTGAGTGAGATAATGATGTGCTAGCCTCCTTTATTTATACTAGCTGGCAGGTGATGGAAATGTGTCTGTTCACCGGGCAGGGTCAACTTCTCTTCTTAGTGGTTTGACCAATCCACAAAAGGGGATTTGGTTAAGTACAAATCCCGACATGATCAATCCAAAAAAGGGGATTGATCATATGAATAATAACTCAATAATAAATAGAATACTCTTTGCAGTTACAATATTTCAACACTCCCCCTTAACAAGAAGGGTATTTTATAACATCATCAGGAGAGAGAGAGGGAAACAACATCAAAAACATATGATACACTAACTGGCATATCTATAAATCATCATAAATTTTTCTCATCATAAAAATCATCATCCACAACAAGGAGTTGGAATGGCATCATCATTTGCATCAACATAGATTAGTATAACACTAATACATCATCATTATAAATAACAACACGAGGCTGATACAACATCATCAACAACAACATCACAACACGAAGGATGGAGCATCATCAACATCAACACTTAAGCTGGAAATCTTCAGCATGAAGCTGACATCTCATCAACATCAACATGAAGCTTGAAATCTTTTGCACGAGGATGGCATCTCAAAAAAATCAACGCAAAGCTAGAAATCTATAGCACAAGGCTGGCACCTCAACAACATCAACACGAAGCTGGAAATCTTCAGCACAAGGCTGGCATCTCAACAACATCAACACAAAGCTAAAAATATTTAGCACAAGGCTGGCATCTCAAAAACATCAACATGAAGTTGGAAATATTCAGCACAAGGCCGACATCTCAACAACATCAACACGAAGCTAGAAATATTTAGCACAAGGAAGGCATCTCAACAACATAAGCACGAAGCTAGAAATATTCAGCACAAGGCTGGCATCTCAACAACATCAACACGAAGCTGGAAATCTTCAGCATAAGTCTATAATCTCAACACTACTCCCCCTTTAGAGGGAGGTCCTTTCAGACTACACCAAGCTTGTCTCTAAAGTGCTCAAACTTTACACGAGACAGAGGCTCGGTCAAAATATCTATAACTTGTTCATCCATGCCAACATAATGGAGCTTTATGGCTCCTCTCTTCACCATATCACAAATGAAGTGATACCAGATCTTTATGTGCTTCGACTCATCATGGAACACATCATCTTTATAAAAATCTGGTTATCACATAGGATCATGTTGGCTTCCATCTCTAGATCAAATAGATCTGTCAACAAAATTCGAATCCATATGGATTCACAACTGGAGGAACATGCAACAATGTATTCCGCTTCTGTTGTGCTGGAAGCAATGTTGTATTTCTCCCTACTCTGCCATGAAGTCATGGCTGTCCCCAGACTGAAACAAAATCTTGAAGTGCTCTTTCTATCAGAAACACTTCCAGCTCAATCTGAATCAGTATATCTGTACAATTTTAAGTCATGATCTCTAGTATAATAGAGACCAAAATCCAACGTACCCTTAAGGTATCTCATCACATGTTTTGAAGCTACAAGGTGAACACATCTAGGCTCTATCAGATACTAAATCAAAGGTCTTCACAACAAAACATATATCCAGTATGGTATTCGTCAGATACATCAACGATCTAATAATCTGTCTATACAGAGTAGAATAAACCAACTTTGACGAAGTATCAACCAAGAGCTTCAACTTTGTTTCCATGAGTGTATTCATGGATTTACACTCCAACATATCAAACCTCTTCAATATTTCAACTGCATACTTCCCTTGGTTAAGGAATATCTTCTCTGGGCATTGCCAAACTTCAAGACCTAAGTAATATTGTATTAGGCCTAGGTATTTCATCTCATGTTCTGCAGTGAGTGTCTTCTTACAATTTTGTGATGAGATTTTCTTCTCTTGTTAAGAATAATTCATTCACATACAACAATAATATAACTAGATCATAACCTTGAAGTAAAGGTTAGAATCAAATTTACTCTTGGTAAAGCCCAAGTTCATCAGGAAACTGTCAATTTTTCCATACCAAGCTCTAGGAGCTTGCTTCATCTTGTAGACATGAGTCTTTCTATATTCAAATTCAAATCAAATTTTCACATCACTTTGTACCAACCTAGTACACTTGCTCAGCTGCTACTCAATCTGCACAATCATGTGCTAGCTCTATGTGCTTTCTGCAAATAACTATATGTCTTACTGTTTGGGAGTATGTCCTCTACTCTCTCTGCAACTGTTCCTATGGAAGTGAGACTCTGCACTTGTAGTTTCTCTGAAGTTGAGAATGACTGCTCCATTCTCACTATGACTGCTGAAATCTGAGAGTAACTCCTCTACTTCATTAAGGCAACAAATTCATTTGAAAATGAGAGTGGCTCAGTAACTGATACTGAATGTAGCTCTTATTCTTTCATGGAGGTAACTCTATCTTTTATTGTAGTCATGTATCCATGAAACAACTAATGTATTGCACCAACAACCAATCAATTTTAAATATGGGGATTTCTCCCCTTGCATCTCATATTATATATGAATCATGATTGTTCTGGTTGTCTTCATGAATACTGGAACTATTTCTTCAATTACTAGAGTAAGGGTCTCGTCATAGTCTTCTCCCTCTTGCTGGGAGAATCCTATGGAAACACATCAGGCTTTGTACATCTGCAACATGCTTGATCTATTAGATCAATATCGGAAGTCAATACTGACTTCTCTTCCAGTCTCATGGAAAAATCCATATCCCAGTCTTTCTGACTGGCTTCCTTATCTATCATTGAAACAAGGGAATCTTCCTAGGAGATTTCATATCTTCTAGAAGTATCTGAAGCTATGATCTAATATTTTCATGACATTTGTCTCCTAGTCTTGGAAGTTGTCTCTTCATTTGATCCTTTCTGAGATCAGACTTACTCTTGATTTCTTCCGAGTCTACAAGGACTTCATCATCTCTTATAGGGTATACTTGGTGTTGAATACCAAGTCTAAATATGAAAAGTTGAGTCAGACTTCAAGTGAATTCTTCTTATTTTCAAGGTGGCTTCATTATCCTTTGAACAAGTCTACCCTGAGTTCTTTTTCTAATGTTCGGTCATCTTTGGATCCTTTTGCTCCTTACAATCAATCTCCATATGAGATACTATGGATCTCAAAAATAACTTCTTCTTCATCTTCTTTGATACATACATACATGCTCATGTACATAGTCTTTTTCATGTCTCATCTAATCTGTTGGTTTCTGTAACCTTCACTATAACTTCCTCAGGGTTATCACTTGTGACCTTGAACAAGGTCGACAAAAAAAGAAGAAAGAATACTACTCTTTTGATAATAATAATAATAAAACAATAGCACGAATAATCGTCACAGTATCTCCTTCATATCTATCACTTGTGACCTTCCTGGAACAAAGATCAAAAGTAACAAATACAATATGAAATGAGATCAACACTCTTCTAGTGTTGTGATCAAACATTGCTCCATGGTAACCTAGAACCAACATAAGAAGTTTCTCCTAGAGGAAATGTTAGTTGTATCTGGTAAATGATTACATTAAGCATTTATCTCAATATGCTCACATGCTACCAAGTATAATAATTTTCAAAGACTGCTACCTCAACTATAGTGTTTAATTGTAATGTGGTAGTTATCAACTTGTCACGTGCAACTTTGAATCTTATCAACTTAATTAATCAAATTTGGAACCCGGGGTCTTGTTCTCAAGAATGAGTGTGTTGCTTTTCTTCCAAGTCTCCTTCACTCAAGATGATAAGTGCTTTCTTCAACCTGTCTTCTGTACTAAGATAATATGTTATCTTGACAGAAGGATGGGTTAGAGAATAAACTCTATTACCTCAACTTTAATCAATCTAATACTTGGACTTTAATTTTTGACCAAATGTTAGTATGATGGTCACAACTTCAACATGCAACCCAGATAAAAAATAATGTCATAACAAATAGAAGTATATCATAATAATCAAACCTGAGTTGCATTATTCCTCTGAATGTGTTGGATCTGAGATCCTTCTGGATCTATGGCAATAGATCCCTTCTCCTACAAATACTCGTTAAATCTTAGCAATTTAAACATATGTAAGTACATACCTCAGATAGTATTTGCAGGTAGTGGTACCATCCGGTAGCAGTGGTAATAATTACCAATCCTTTAAAAACTTTAAGGGTGACTGCAAGTGGTACTGCAAGTGATACTTCAACTGATACTGCAGTTGATTCTGAAACTACAATTGTAACTTAGGGTTTTATGAGGAAGCCCTAATTTTCCAAACTTCAAATTTTGAAATTCTGATCTAGGGACTAGATGCGCTGGGTTGAGGTGAGTTTGTTGGAGCTGTTAGATTTCAAAAATTTCAAGTTTTGCGCCTTGAAACTTGACTTGTAGAAATCTAGACTGGTACTTCTGGTATTGGTTCTGGTTTCCTGGTTTTCTGGTACTTCTGGTTTTCTAGTACCATTCAAAACTAGGGTTTGACTTTTTGGAGGATCTGTCCATTGAAAAGGTGCGCTCAAGCTTCCAAAATATTCACTAGGGCAGGGCACACTTTTCTAGATGATTTTTAGGCAAAAATTCCTTTTCAATAAAAATCCCTAATTTTGTTGTACGACAACAATGACATTTTTTCTTATCCAGTGAAAGGTTCTCTCTTCAGCTTATCTTTGATACCATGTTAATTTTTGAGCTATTATTAGGTTTCTTTTCAATTTACTAGATAACCATAGCATAGGTAGGATCATTGAGAGAAACACAATCATGTGATACACACCATTTATCCTAGGAAACCCTCATGGGGGAGAAAACCAAAAAACACTTCTTTAATATAGATAGCAAATACAATGCCAAGGCAATAAACCAAAACTCTAGAGAATATACAACACTCAGCAATGCGCTTCTCTTGCTTCTTCTCTCAACTGCAACTACCAAAATTGTGCACTTGATGAGTGAATGAGTGAGTGAGATAATGAGGCACTAGCCTCATTTATTTATACTAGCTGGAAGGTGCTGGAAATGTGTCTCTTCACTAGGCAAGGGTGACTTATTTTCTTAGTGGTTAAAACCACTTTAATTAGGCATGGGGGCCAACTTCTTAATTTGCATAATATAATTAGGGTTTGACCAATCCACAAAGGGGATTTGGTTAAGTACAAAGCCCGACATGATCAATCCACAAAAGGGGATTGATCAAATGAATAATAACTCAATAATAAATAGAATACTCTTTATAGTTACAATATTTCAACAGGGACTAGTCTAATTTGCATTGGAGATACATAATCATCACATTGGTATGCATGAAATGTTGAGATATTGGAATTGTCTAAGTTGGAATTGATTCTATATGCTATAATATTTCTTGTGCCCTATGGGCATCTTGATTATACCAATAATTATATTTAATTTTACAAATTAATGCTACAACCATTAGGGTTTCAACAAACTCATCTTCTTTCAACCTTTGCTCACTAATCTATCGCTGAAATTCACTTGTAAACCTTGGTTATTGTTCTACTTGTTATTGGATAATTGTTGATTGGTTTACTTGCTGATTTATGTGGCTAGATATTGTTTTTGTAACATTTGTTTTCTACAGCCACTTTTCTATCATAATAAATTTTTGATAACACATAATAAATAGCCCTTAAAGCCACCAAAGTCTTTCTTTAAACATTGGAATTTTGACTAGTAATTACTAGCTTTATTTTTGATATCTTTTACTAGATTTTGGATGGTTAAATCTGCAGCTATTAACATCTTTTATTGATGATATATATTTCCGTACTGATGCAATTTGGGACAGAAAGAGTTCTTGTTTGATCTCCTTTGATTTAAGGTTTGTATATCTATTGTTTGTCTTGTTACAGAAAGGGATAACATGATTTTGTAGGTACATAACACTTGGCAACCATTCTCCATATACACGACTCATTCTAAAGCCTTATTCCTTCTCCAACCTTGACCTATAGGGGTATTCATTGATCATCATCTCACTTTCCATCTCAATCCCCCTAGGGTCACTGAGATTCCCCCCTTGTGGTGTTTTCATCATCACTAAAGCGAGGGGAGTGTCTATATAAGGTGTTAGTGGGTAGGTAATCCCTTAGTTGTCACACTTCCATGGATTGGGTTGGGATTTTCCCAAGATACAAATGGTGCGATAACATTTTGGCACCATTTCCAGGGAATATTTTGAATCTTTTCCCAAAACCTAATGACACTTTGGCAAGATTTGAACCCAAATCCTTTTTCCTCTAGATTTCCCAACGAATCCATTTGAGGTAAGTTCCCTTGTAATTTGTGATGAACACTAAGTTCATATGGTGACTCCATTGAAGTGACATCCCAGATAATGGAAGCATGAATCTATGGTGCTTTCATGAGTCATACAAAGCTCTGGACGTTGATTTTGTTCATTGGTATCCAAATAAATTCCCACCAATATGGTGGGAGGATTGCCCAAAGTTTGATGGTGATCCATCTTCGACTGTTGCACATATTGTCGAATTTGATGATTTTGTTTTATGCTTTGGTGTAAAACAAGAAGATGTGGTAGTATGATTATTTCTGTGATCACTTGAAGATAAGCAAAGAGAATGGATCAGAGATTATTGTAAACCTAAAAGTATATCTTCTTCAACGATCCTTATTCGATAATTCCTTAAGCATTGGGGACCTAAAACTCAGAAGTTTGAAGATATTATTCAAGAGCTTGAGGATGATTTTATGGAACACTTTATTCCTTTGAATCCTATAAAAGTCTTGAAGGAAACACTTCTTCCAAAATCTATTGAGGACCTAATTGAGGAAAAAAGGGATGACGGTGGTGATGAAGAATGTTTCACACTTCTCAAGGAGAGCATAGAAGAAGACAATGAGTTTTGTGAACAATTAATGGAGAATTACCATAAAGGCTTCTTGGTTGAGTTCTGCATGCAAAGAAAAGAAGAGTACAACACTAACCTTCAAAGTTATTAGAGGTAACCTACCCTATATGGATCATAGGATCTTTCCATTTCCTATTTTGGAGTGAAGTCACTATGTGATGCTATGAAATAAAAATACAGTTACTAGGAAAACCTTCCAAACTAGGATCGATCATTCCTAATGCCCAAAGAAGTCTAAAAAATCATTGAAGATCAAGCCCATGATGATGAATATTTTTTTAGAGAGCAGGTCCATGAGGAAATATGCCAAGAAGGGGAAGTTTCTGGTGTAGTACAACATGTTTAGAACCTAGACGAGACATTAACATCTTCTCTCATGCTTAATGAAGATGAAGTTGTCCAGACTGGACTTCATCCTACACATTAAGTTGAAGAAGAAATTAGTCTCAATGGTGAAGAATACTTGCATGAAACTCATCATGTTGAAGATCTAGTTGAAGCCTCCCTAGCCTTTGTTCTTCCTGCACACGAAGGTAAAGAGATGGTCAATTTTGGTTATACAGATGGTCTTATGAAGGAAACCTTGGATGTGGTTGATCAACATGTAGACACTTTTATACGTATTGAGAAGCATATATGGGACATGGGTTGTTTCATTTTTGACGGAGATCCCATCTACGACATCGATGGTACCTTTCAGGTAAAGAATGCATAAATCCTTTCTTCGAAGGATTGCTTTTCACAGGTAGGTGATCCATATATTTGGCAACATGATGATGATATGATCACAATTTTTTTTCATCCACCATAGGATGACTTGTTGCAGTGTACTCATGATGATTTTCAATCATACTTTGAGAGTTGTGATGTGTATTATTTTGAGCACTCAAATTCATTATGCGGTGAAAATTTCCATCCACCATCGTGTTCAAATCTTGATGCAGATAAGACTTCACCCAACCCAAAATGATTAGATACTCACTATACAAAGAAACAATACTCTCATCTCAAGGATTTTAGCATGGATTTGTGTTGGAACAGGGGTAGACCCAGGGTTCAACGCTACACCAACGCACCAACAAAACCCTAACTACCAGCCCTTTCGAAAACACCTGCAAAGCATATGAAGTTTCACCCGAGGTAGAGGCAGGGGTGGTTTCAGGACTCCAGTGTCTGCAACCTTAGCTGGGACATCGATATGTGATTGTAACACTTTAATAGAGAACTTAGCAGTTACATTTCATCAGTATTTAACCAATATCTACTTCATAGATAAAACCCTAATTACAGAGCAGTGCAGGATTCGACTAGATCTAACATCTAGCGACACTTAGCATAAAGAAACAGATCAGATCTAGAAGATTCAAGCACTAAGCACATTCACATTGGTTAGATCTAGCATTCATTCACATTATTCAACACTAAGCTATCATATCAGATCTATCTACCATTCATCTATATCAAAGAACTTAAGCAAGTCAACACATAAACATATCAATACATCGCATAAAGAAAAACAACACAGGATATATGTGGTTCACCCCCGACCTGGGGCTACGCCCACCAACTCTTCTTCTCTTCTATTATCTTCTGTTAATCAATTACATGCACAGAGCCTTGAGATCTTAATCCGCAGAGGACAAGAGATATGCGCACTTTGCTAGATCCTCCTTCCCTGAGTTACAACACAAAGCCTTCCACAATCTCTTACGATCACTTGCACTTAGCTCTACAAGTCTTACACAATATGGACAAAGCAATTACAATTATCATTTGCACTTAGCACCTAATATCACAAAGTTGTCCCCTTATTACATCACCTAGACATCTATTTATACATTACAAAATCAGGCCTAAACATGGTTAAACCCATGGGTCGACATCCTCATACCTGTTACATAAGCCCAAAAACCAAAAAATCCCTAAAAAAGGGTTGAGATCCTGCGATCTCTGCTTTGACTTGCACTCCACCTTCGAAAACTAGTCAAAGTCCCAAAAGTAGGTCAAACATGACCAAGGATCCTCAAAACTTGGTCAAGGGCCAACAAGCCCCCAACACTCACCTGTGACTCATCCCGAGTCACTCTGGTCTGGGTAGCTCTTCTTCAAAAGCCTCAAGCTTGGCTCGAGCTGCTTCGACCTGTTGTTGTGCCAAGGCCTCCTTCTTGACGATCTCTCTCTTGGATAACTGCTTCGTTGAAAGGTCCCTCTAAACACTGTTCAATTGCAGTGATGACTTGCTCCAGTTCTGCTCCTCGGCCTTCAATATCTGCAAATAGTTGGAAAGCCTCGTCCTATATTGGTTGGAGCTTCTGAGTCACTTCCACGAATTTTCTCTGAATGGTGTGGACCTGCTATTGAGCAATGTGCTGTTCTTGGGATCACTTCATCCTCTCAATGGTTGAAAGGGGATTCAACTGTGCCTGTACTATTTTTTCTTGCTTATTTTCCTCATGGAGCTGTGACTCTAGTTCCTTTAATTCATAATCCTCAGTGAGTCGCTCCTAAGTATGGGCACCGCGATCGCTTATTTGTTTACAGTCCTTGGTGAGGGTATTGATTCTCTCAACTACGCTTTGAGCAGTTTCTTCTCTTTGGTCTCGCACATCCTACAGAGTGTTGGGCATTGTTCGTAGCTCTAAGTCTGCTATTCTTTGTTGAAGTTGCTGGATAGCTTCCACAAGATGCGCTACTTGTTTCTCCACTTGATCTTCTGCCTTTGTCTCTAATCCCATCACAAAGCGAAGTGCTCTGTAGATTGCTTCTTTGACTCCATCTATGAGCAACTGCTCTTTTTCTTTCTTGGCCTACGCCCTCTTCTTTGAGCTTGGATTGAAGGTCCTCCTTCTCCTTTTGTGCAACCCAACGTTTCTCTACCATTTCTTCCTGGGCTTGTTTCAGGGCTGTTGTGGCCTGGTCTTTCTCATCTTGTGCTCGATGAAGGTGAGCTTCATCACATCAACATGTCTGTGGAGTTGGGAAGGATCTCCCAACTCTGGTTCTTCTGATGGTGGGGGCGTAGTGGATACTACACGGCTATATTGAAGGGCCTGCTGTACCCCTCTGAGTTAAACCTCGATTATATCATACATCTCCTCCTGCTTGGATTCATTTTTCTGTAATATGTCCTGTGGGTCAGGTCCCTGCATGCTCAATCCGGTGATCCTATGGATCAATGTCGGATCGACTATGATGCATCGGTCTAGCCATAGGTAGCTGCCATGGTAAAATGAGAGCAGGAGCTTAACACACACATTAACCTCCTGGTGCCTTCCAAAGTATGAAATCTTCATTACATTGAAGAGGGTGGACTGTGCGAGGTTCATAGTCCATGACTGGGGGATTATTTTTGAGTTCTTCCCCTTTTTCCTAGTCAAGTATTTGTAAGGAGTGAGCATACTATGTTTCTTGTGGTCTCCTAGGTTGAAGTCACCGAGCTTCAATGTCGTGATCTTATCCTGCTACATTCTAACTGCACATATCCCCTTCGGGAGGTACACAGTAACCATGGTGTAATCAAAGTCCCTCAGGACATTCTCATGAATCATCGTACCACCCAAAGGCAGGATGTAGTCTGGTAAGATGGTCAGGATTAACTTCACATTGGCTAGGTCATCTCTGTGCTTGGTTCTCTTCTCTACTGTAGGTCGGGATGGTCTGGATCTGCGAGCAATCGATAGATAGGCTTGCACTCCTCTCGTCGATGATTCTTGAACTCCCATGGACATCACTCTCTCGGCCATGAGATCGATTAAAAATTCCTTGACTAACTTCTCCACAACACTGAGCTCGTCTGACATGCACACTTAGATCGAAAAACTTGGGTCGATGAATGAGTGTGTAATGAAATGGAACATGTGTTGATCTCAATAAACACAACGCGATAGAAATGAGTTCTCTTGGATATAATTCGCAAAAGTGTTCTTGGTGCAATAGTCAATGGACTAAGTAGACAAGATATAATAGATCTCTCCAACGGATGAGAGGTCTTCATCAATGCAGTTCTATCCATTGTAGCACGGTCCCAATGGTATGATGGTGAGTCTTTGGGCTATTACTGCTGTTATAACTGTTCGGTTCATCAAGCTAACGGTTATAATACTTCCAATAATAATATTGCTTCATCATGGCGAAGTTCCATGTTGCGCTGTTCTAATATCCCGATGAAGTTCAAGTTTTTCAATTTCTCCTTTTGCAAAGTTCCCTTTGGAATATTTTGCAAGTTTTCTAGCTTTTCTCTCTTCTTACTGAGATTTCTAGCCTTCTTCCCTATGATCTTTGTCTCAGTATTTCTCTTTCCATTCTGATTCTTATCTCCTTTTGGCATAGTAACTTCGCACTGTTCAGATTCTTTCGTAGGGTTGGAGAGTAATACGTCTTCTCTCTCTAGGGTAGGTACTTCAATCTTATGGGAGTCTTCTTGTGTTCTTTTAACTCTGACATCCAAGTTTTTGGTTCTAAGTAGCTTCGATCTGTTCTCCTATTCTTCAATCAAGTGTGCTATCCTCCTAGTCATGAAATCTTTTAATTCTTGCTTCTTCTTCTCTAAGACTTCCTCTGCTTTTCTTCTGGCTTGATCCTTTTCAATCCAATGTTTTCCTAGTAATATAGAAAATGGGGCGCTTTTCTCAATAAATTTAACAATCTCAAAATATTCCTCTGTCAAAGTTCCATGAGCACTCATAGATGTCTGGGTGAGTCTTCCACATAAGGTTATCAACTTTCCTCTGAATAATCCTATTCCTCCTAATGAAGGAATTATAACAGGCTTTCCTAAAGTTTCCCAAGTTCTTTCTGTCATGATATTCACTTGTGTTTCTTCATCCAAGACACAGTCAATGTTGAAGTCTCCTATTCTTTCTTCTATGCATTCTTTTTCTTTGAAAATCTCTGACAAGTTGATATTCCGGTGCTCATTCAAGGTTTCTTTCATTTGTAGTAATACAATCTCTGATTCTTTCTGGGGTTCTATCATGGTTTCAGTTTCTTGACCTTTCTCAGGGTTTTCTTGTCTCATATTCATTCTGTCAAGCTTAGCAATCATTATAGGGCAATCTAAGACTTCATGATCCATATATTTACAACAAAGACAACTGGGTATTCTACGAGGGCATTCCTTAGCCAAATGTCCCGGTCTTCTACAACTGTAACAAAGGGTTAATCTTATTTTTCTTTGAAGTCATCCCCAACCTTTCTTGTACTGTGCACTAGGATAGTAGCTAACCTGTAAAAAATTATTTCTAGGATCCTGCATCCATTTGTTATTCCAAACATTCTTTGTATGCATAGGAATAACATATCTTTCATTATTTTTGTCAGATCTACTCATATCAAACCTTCTTTCATCTAGCTATGCCCTACTTTTCAAGCTAGGACAAAATTTATCAAACATACCTAGATCCATACTTTTGAAACAAAAATTTCCACTTATCTTACTTTCAACAAAGGACAAAGCTTTCAGATCTAGAAACTTTCACTATTCTTACCTTTTTCAAAGCACAAGGATTCATGATCTTACCTCTTTTCTTTAGATCCGACTTCTCTTCTTAGCAGAGAGCTTCACTAGTCAAGTAGAATATTTTTCACTAGGGAAATAGATCTATGCACAAAGCTTTTACATTTCTTAAGTTCCCAGCAATCATAGTTCCGGTCCAGATCTACGCACAAAGATTCCTTTTCTTCGGTTCCCAACAATCATAGTTCCAGGTCTAGATCTATGTACAAATATTTTTTTTCTTCATTTCCCAGCAATCATAGTTTCAGGTCCTGACAATAGAACCATTTGTTGGCACATGGGTAGACCTAGGGTTAAACGCTACAAAAACGCACCAACAAAACCCTAACTACTGGCCCTTTCGGCAACACCTGCGAAGCAGACGAAGTCTCACCCAAGGTAGAGGCAGGGGTGGTTGCAGGACTCTAGTGTCTGCAACCTTAGCTGGGACACCGATCTGTGATTGTAACACTTTAATAGAGCACTTAGTAGTTACAGTTCATCAATATTTAACCAATATCTACTTCACAGATAAAACCCTAATTACAGAGCAGTGCAATATTCAACCAAATCTAACATCTAGCTGCACTTAGCATAAAGAAACAGATCAAATCTAGCAGATTCAAGCACTAAGCACATTCACATTGGTTAGATCTAGCATTCATTCACATTATTCAAACACTAAGATATCATATCATATCTATCTACCATTCATCTATATCAAAGCACTTAAGAAAGTCAACACATAAACATATCAATACATCACACAAAGCACAACAACACAGGATATATGTGGCTCACCCTCGGCCTGGGGCTATGTCCACCAACTCTTCTTCTCTTCTATTATTTTCTGTCAATTAGTTACATGCACAGAGCCTTGAGATCTTACTCTGTAGAGGATAGGAGATCTACGCACTTCACTAGATCCTCCTTCCCTGAGTTACAACACAAAGCCTTCCACAATCTCTTACAATCACTTGCACTTAGCTCTGCAAGTCTTACACAGTATGCACAAAGAAATTACAATTATCATTTGCACCTCACATCACAAATATGTCCCCTTCTTACATTGCCTAGACATCTATTTATACATTACAAAATTGGGCCTAAACATGGGTAAACCCATGGGCCGACATCCTCATACCTGTTACATAAGCCCAAAACCCAAAAAATCCCTAAAAAGGGGTAGAGATCCCGCGATATCTGTTTCAATTTGCACTCCGCCTTTGACATCCTTTCAAAGTCCCAAGAGTAGGTCAAACATGACCAAGGATCATTGAAAATTGGTTAAGGGCCAACAATTTGTGAATAAAGAAGAAACACACTTTGGGTTTTGGGGAGGATTCTTTCTTTAGACCCAAAGTTGTCCCTTATCTCATATCTCCTTCTCAAGTAGATTTTAGGGTCTTCTTCGGATATCTCATCTCCTCTCAGTATTCAAGAAGAAGTGGTAAGATGAAAGAGGATGAATATGAACCATTATATATACATGGTAGACCCCTTTAGAGGTGGATTGATTAGGCTTGTGGCTTTTCTTTCCAGCATAATTGTTTCCCTCCCACCCACCTACATGAGTTGTTTTCTATGATTGATCACATGATTATTTATACGCATGACTATTTTGTGCTTAAATTATCTTTGTTATGTCACATGATTAATCACATGGGGAGATACCTTGATGGAATGGTGAGCACGTGGTTCGTTGGTTGTACGACTTCACCTAACATTTTGAGGGCCTGATCATCAGGGCCCTAAGACCTCAGGTAAGTAGGCAGGTCATTTTCTTTCCCTTGCATTTGCATTTGTTTTCTCTTGATAATTTAGTTGCATTTACTTATATTTTCATGTCATATCTCATTTCTCATTTATCTCTACTTTCATTAATGCATAGTTTCTTTACAACCTTTTCTTTCATCATATTACATGTTAGTCTAGAAGTTTTTGAAAATTGCAATTTTTTCTTTTAAAGATTAGTGAGCCACCCTTGATATCCATAGTTTGTTTGTTTTAGTGTGTGTAGGCATAGGTCTTACCAGGATATGATGAGGTTCTCATGCACTCTACAACGAGTACATTTCCTCGAGTAGGAGCCATATGTTATCCCCCATTTCTAGGGATAACTAAGGAGATGATGTCTCTAGGTCCTCAAGTTGTAGACATGGAGTACCAAGAGGAAGATGATAAGGAAATGCCCCCTATCATACCACACATCACCATCCGATTGATGGAAACAACATCCACCACACCCAACTTGTCCCACAGAGGAAAAAATGTCTTTCTTCATAAGGTAACAAGTTCGGTATCATGGTAAGTGTCATTTTAATATCTGAAGCATTTGAACATGTTGCAAATAATCTTTTCTTGATTTTGAAAACATTTTCTTGGAAATTATTCTTTTTTCCCTATTTCACCTTGGTGAGTGTCATGGTTTCCTAGTAAGCATCCACCCTTAGGGAAAGGGTTGATACTGGGGGGTCTCATTGAAGGATCATTGTACCATTCCCACTCATGCTTGCCACCTGTAGAAATTCCAGGTCCTATCAACAGTCTTCTTGGTCTGTCTTTGACCAAGCTAAGACACTAAGTTTTCTTGCTGTCATAAATTTTAATTCTGCTGTTTTATAACAGCCAACTGTAGTTTTTGGTTTAGCTGATATGTTATGGTTGTTATCTCTGTTTGGGTGCTCTAGCAAGTAGTTTCATGTTAGGAAAATTACATACATACTTTCCAAATAATAACAACACACCTAAACTATCTTTTCTGCTGAAATATGGACAGAAATAAGAGCTTCTAACAACAACTAAAATGCATGTGTAGACACAGGTATTTTTGGTCACATGACCCTGGATAAACCCCCCCAGGGAAAACCAGTTTTGAGATATGATGTATATATGAGGTAGAGAAATAATCTTTTACAGTAAACAAAATACAATAAGAACCTGGTACAATAGCAACTCCAGAATGAAGAAGATATCCAAGCTCTAACTGCCAGATGCCCAAATCTATGGTGCGCCCCCTCTGAAACTACCAGATCTGCTCTAGAAATCCACTGAGATGCCAGAATGTAAATCCCCTCCACAGAAATGACTGTCCTGCTGCTGTGATCACTCTGCAACTGACATCAAGGAAATCTGATGGCTAGAAATCCCTCCAGGTGACAAATAGCCTGCCAAAGCCATGCGCCCTCCTCTGGTGAAGAATCTCTCCAATAAAATAAGGAAGAAT
>WSFP011416591.1:0-23630 GCA_009831015.1 Picea engelmannii
GTCACACTTTTTCTGCCACGCTTTTTCTGCCGTGATTTTTCTGTTGCAATTTTTCTGTCTCACTTTTTCTGCCATAGTTTTCCTACCACACTTTTTCTGCCGCACATTTCCTACTGCAATTTTCTTGCCACACTTTTCTCTATCAATAATACCTACCCAAATAACCTTTCACAAAATAGATATTCAATAGGTTCAAGTGTGATTAAATGAGAGATTATTGCCTGTTATTTATATTTTCATGTAACATCCCACTTTCCTTATTTTAGGGAGTTCTCCATTGACTTTATTATTTAAATAATTTCTTTTGCAAACACTTTGACTACTTTGACCTTTTGGGGCTTCTAGATGACTCATGAGGGTTCTCCAACTTCACATGGCCATAACTCTCTAACCATGAGGAGTTATGTGACGTTCTACATACCAACGGAAATGACATGACATGTACTATCCATCTAGAATATTCTCACCTACAAATATATCAAAACTCATACAATTATCCATCAAACAAACTTGGGTCCATTACCCAAACCTTTGTGCTACAAGAATTTGCTACTGGACTTTGTTCAAAGGGTTGACATCAATGACAACCAACCCAATTAATTAACAAAATTTATTGGCTACATAGATTTATTTAAAAATTCTTCAACAGAGTGAGAGAGAAGGGGAGAAGAACATACTCAAAACCAGTCCAAACAGAGCCACCATAAATTATAATTTCAAAGAAATCATATATTTGATGGATAAACATGTTGGTTTTTTCATACTTGTAACCAAGTGATTTAAATACTTGCCAAAACAAGTGTAGACAATTATCAAACCACAAAGGTTGATCTTTCTTACAAGGTAAGGGATGTAACTTCTCTCAAGAGTAATGAAAAATGATATGTTGGACTTCAAAAATGAGGGTAACATACACAGGGTGGTGGTTTAATTCCCACATCCTTGCAAATTGAATGCATGGGTGGACTCACATTAACCCAAATCCACATGCTACCAAACCCTTGCCACATCATATTTCAACTTTCGAATGAGTGCTATAACAACCAATCAAAAACAAGATTGAGTGATAATTATGCAGGAGATCTTGTGCCATATCCATATGTATCACATCATAAACTGTCATATCATCATAACTATCGGATGACGGCCCATATCAACATCTATGGTTTGTACGTCATTAAACCACATTTATAACATATACCAAATGAAATACATTCATATATCTTGGTTTGTGCACCCAATGTATAACATATACCAATGCTCGAATGGAAGCCCAAACAATACTTCATATTATCAAACTGGAAGTTCATATACATATACCACATGTTATATGAATTTTGATACTCCAGCCTTTATATAACACAACCTTATAACATGAAGCTCGAAAATAACCATTTCTTATGGCATATAATATATTTTTGTTTCCATGTATCCATTGTTACCTGTAATATATTCTTAGGAGATGCATATATAATATTTCAAACCCTTTAAATTAAAACATTCATCTCTTATGGTTATAACAATTAAATTCCCCAAAGACATAATCACAAAGTAATACCACTTCATGAGCAAAGGCGTATGTAGTATGGGGAACCCTTAAAAAATTTGATGAACATAGATTCAATCTTTTGTATGCAACCAATTTAAAGTAGAACTCATATTCAAGATGGAGAAATGAAAATATGATCATGCATATCTTAAATGTAGACTATCTTTTGAACCTTTTCATGCATGTGTTGTCATTCTAAGAATGATTGAAAATAAACTCTTCACTTGTTTTCACTTCTAGGGGGTCCCACCTACTAATCATATATATCATAATAAGTTTTTATTAAGACTTGACCATTTGTAGATTATATAACTAGTAGTGAGTTTGTGAGTCAACACCCCCTTGCATCAATATTTTTGTATGAGCTTGAGCTTTTTGGAAAATATTGTGTCAAAAGTTTTGAAATGTCCAACATTTCCAATGGACACTCCACCCATCATCAGGGATAATTAAATCTCTAATATGTTATAAAAGAGTGTTGAGCACTCTTTTCTAACATATTAGAGCTTCAATTGTTCATGATGATGGGTGGAGTGTCCACTCGAAACATTAGATGTTTCAAAAATTCTCACACAGTATTTTCCAAAGAGCTCAAGTTCATACATTATGATTAACTATGGAAATATACATACTTGGATCAATATTTATTCCATATCATACCCACTTGAATATGTCTCCACTTTTAAGAGATTATATAAATTGGTAAATTCGAAAATTGACGCTTGATTAAACTTCCATCTTAGTTCTTAAAAATAATTTTCCCTATTGGAAGCTCTTTCCATGGGTTGTTATGGCATGAAGTGGTGCAACTATAGCTGAAAATGATGTTATTAACTTTTGGATGTACTAGGATGCTCCCACAAATCACCTTAATTCAGTGGAATTACCAATTTTTGGCCACTTGATGATGCCTTCCCTCTTCAAAGGATCAATCTTGAGTTCTCCTCCATTGTTCACATACCCAAGTACATAAGGGAATGTCATGCAAATTCATATTTCTTATAGTTTGAAAACAATTGATGTTTAATACGATTTAAATCTTACAGTGTATGTGATATATGTTCTTCCCAGGTAGAGATAAAAATCAATATATTATACAAGTACACCATTATAAGTAAATTTGTGAAAGGACACAATACACTATTCATTAAACACATAAATGTCGATGGCACATTGCATAAAACAAAAGACATTACTAGCCATCAGTTAATCAATATGTTGTTGTGTTTTTATGTATTATAATCCCCCACTTTAGATAGTATTATGAGAGTCAGGTGGGGGGGTTAGAGTTCCTCATTCCTTGAGAAAATAACACCTTAAAACCCTAAGATCCTTGGGCATTCGTTTTTGCAACTTCCAGAATTTACACCTTCTCTAAAAAGGATTGGTTCTTAATGTTGAGGGTGGTATTTTCACTAATTCAAAAAATGATTTCTTTTGTTAATGTTTTATTCTTTCTTGTAAATTGTTAAACTAGGGGGGAGATGTTGTAGTCTAGATTCTCTCAAGTCCCACTTTCATTTTCTCTTTATTTTCCTCTAGAATGGAGATAGATTATTTGGTTTATTGTGGGTCTTCCCTATTATGATAAACATTCTTTCAAGGGTCACTTTTTTAATTTCTAATCATATTATTGCAGTTTCCAAAAAAAAATTGTTTTTGTTTAGGGAATGAGATCCATGCTTTAAATTTTGGTTCTCCTAAGAGACCATATAATACTTAACAAAAAGAATGGTGTTGGTGGATTTAGTCATCCCGGTATTATATATGGTTAATAGCTAGGAGGTTTGGAACTTGACTTAGGAAACCCTCCAATCCTTAAGTCTCACTTTGGAATAGTGACACTAAGCCAAGTTTTTTACAGTGTTCATGGTGAAACGTCTACTTTCATAATCATAAATAGGAAAGAGTCTTGGGTTAGAAATGGGGTCAAGGGGCTCTAGTGCATCTAGAGAACATTTTATAGATCTTCATCTCTCTTCCTCTACTATTAGTAGCATGGAAAGGTTGATAAAATAAATGGGTTAAATGACATCTAACCAATATGAAAGAGGTCTATATGTGTATGAGGAACCAACACCAAGTGTGATAAGGACCCCCCTGGGAAAAACCAAGGAAAGTAGATTAAATTGTTTGGAAAATGGAGAGGGAGATGATTGAACATAGTGGGAATATGTACCTATTATTTTAATCTATATTTACCCTAAAGGGACATTATCAACTACTCCATTTGTTTCTTCTAAAACATATTTAGTTCTATCTCTTTTCACCTATGAATTATGTCCATCTTAACCATATCCCCTCTTTTATTATTCCTCTCTTCATCCTCCTTCTCAACTCCCTTTCCCTCTATAGTGTCCATGGCCTCTACTTCCCCATCCATCTACTATGTTTCATGCCCTTTCTTTTCCTCTTCTTCCTTCACCTAAACCTTTTATTTATTCTTCTATTGTTCCTCTATAACTTTCTTATCTTTCTCTTTTGTGGCCTTATACTTTACCTCCTCCTCTGACTATTTCTTATTTGCATCTTTTTTTCCTTCCTCCTATGTTTATTCCTTATTTTCCTCTTCTTATACATATTTCTTTGCTTCCTTTGTTGTCATTTTCTATTCTTCTACAACCATTTTATTTTGTTGTGATTCCTTAGAATTATTCTTTCACTCCTCTTCTACTTTCTTCACTTCTACCATTTGTTTATTCCTCTATA
The DNA here is from genome assembly GCA_009831015.1 of Picea engelmannii. NCBI lineage: Eukaryota > Viridiplantae > Streptophyta > Pinopsida > Pinales > Pinaceae > Picea > Picea engelmannii. Next base: position 4,259 of record WSFP011416591.1, read on the forward strand.
AATTTCATTGCTTCATCTTCTACATCTTTCTTTGCTTCATCCCTTTCCTTTTTATTTTATTCCTCCTCTTCATTTCTCTTCTCCCTTAATTCCTCAATTTGAAGGGGAGGAATATTGTCAATATTAATAATCTCTAATCCTTGTTGGTATCCTTAAGTATATTTCTACAATTTAGGTTATCTTAGCTCAATAAGACCAAGAACTAGGGTCCTTTTACTAAAATATTCCATCATATTCTTGAATCCTGCCTTCTTATTTTTTGGTGGAGTAAATGTTAATTGAAAATATGTCCTTTTAGTAAGTTGTGTATTAGTAGTGGCTCCCATCCCTAGGTCCCTGGGTCTCTTATTCAGGAGGATCTGAGAATGCTCACAGAGGTCCATAAAGATCTGGAACGTCCATAGAGGTCCAAAATGGTTCATAAATTCTCAAACTTATATCATACACAATTATCTTGAAAATTCCATCAATTCATAGAGCTCAATGATAGCTTTCCAACGGTGCAAAAATTACCTCAAACAAAATTCGTATGAAAAAGTTATGAGCAGTCAAAGTTCTAGTTAAACTAGGTCAAAAGTCAATTTAAGTCCACATGGGAAAAAATAGTGAAACGTGTCACCATTGCAAGGGTGAGACATGGCACATGATTGTTGGCATCTGACTAGGAAAGATACAATCCAAGTGCTCCAATTATATGTTGACAAGTGGCACACAAGTGGTCCACTCCTATGATGACATGTGGCAAGGATGAACCAATGAGAGGTCGCCATGTGGAAACCTCCCATTGGACTATAATGGCATGGTTTATTAAAAATTATGGAGTCGATGGGGGTCGAACCTGTGACCTCCATAGCCTCCCAAATATTTACATTAAGCTCTATCACCAATACACCATGCATTTGTTACTTAACATCATATGGTTGTAAAACTATTTAATTTGTATTAAAGTTTGATTGGGTGGAAAAAGGGTCGAGGGCCTAAGCCCTCAACCCTAGCCCGTGGTTCATTGGATTCCATATAACCAACACCTATTATTGCGTTGTGTTTGCAACATATATGTTATTTAAAACATATTTTTTTAACCATATGACAAACTGTTCAACAAAAAATGCGTGAATATATGGTAGTCAGTGGGGCTTGAACCCTCGAATTAACCAAAAATCTATACATATGGCTTATTAAAACAAAATGTTCACCTTATACTTAAAACATGCCACGAAATTCATGCATTGGTTAGGGGCCCACATTGTATTTAATGGGTGAATTGACCAAGGATTGTACAACACTAATTAATGCATAGTTTAGTCTTGTAACTCATGCCCGAGGGTACCAAAGTTGTGAGGCTACACCATAAAGAATGCCAAGGGGTACCTTGACAAATGTTTAATAATTTTATGCTCATTTTGCACGATTTTTCGCCAAGAATCCATCAATGCACTTTGTTTCTACATTTGAGAAACATGTAAAAATTTCATTGTAAAGTGCAAGTATTTGAGCAAAATAATAAAGAAGGTCTATATTGGAAGTGGACCCAGAGAGGTAGCCCAAATTGGGTGAACTCCATTTTTCCAACTTGTGTATGTGATTTCATTATTGTTGTTGATTTCAAGATTAATTATTTTGCAAGTTATTTTATCATTAAAGTGGATTTGGTTAGATACGTTCTTCACATGTAATTTGCATACAACCAAGCGATCATTTTATTTCGAAGATCAAGTAGATGTTTTTATGTATGAAAATATTAATAAGCACTAATGATTTTTCAGATCAAGTTGGTATCAGAGTAGGTTTGACAAGTGTTTGCAAGTGAATGCTTACAAGAGACAAAATAAAACTTGGTAAAGGAAAACTTGCAAGTTATAAGTATGAAATTAGAAAATGATTTTGAAGACATAAGATGGCTTCTGAAAAGGGGGAAGAAGAAGAGAAACCCATGAGTCAGAAAGAGATCAGAGCTATTCTTCAATCATTGAAAGAAATAATAGATGAGTTAGAATGAAAAATTCAAAATCATGTAAGTGAAGAATCTTTGGTAAAATGAGAAGGAGGAGATGAAGGTGGTTGACCTTCATATCCCCCTTCACCATCCTCATCATTATCATCAGTTTCTTTTGAAGTGAGTAAAAATTAAACTTGACAAAAGAAGTCCTCTAAGAAGTATGCGCATAATCTTGCATTACTAAAATTGGATGTCAAGTTCTAATTTCCAACCTATGATGGAGAATTGAATAACAAGAAATTGGACAACTGGATCAAGCATATAGAGGTATATTGCAGGGTTCAAAATATTATGGATGAGGTTACAAGGATACAATTAGCGGCTCTTTGACTAAGTGGCACTCCCTTAATATGGTGAGAGAGTAATATGCAAGTTGATATTGTTCAAAAGGGTAAAGTAATATCTTCCTAGGATAAGTTTACTAAGGATATAAGGAAACAATTCTATCCACTGGAACATACACAAAAGATAGTGATTGAGTGGCAACATCTAATATAGGGTAAAGGCCAACACATTCAGGCATATGCACACAAATTCAAAAAGAAGGCATTATCACTAGAAATCCATTGTATACTCATGAAACTCTTCTAAAGTGTATTGGTGGCATGCACTCATATCTTCATCACATCATTATAATGTTTAGTGCTACTAACATTGATAGGGTTTCAGTAGAAGCTACACATCTAGAGTCTAGTAAGTCTAGGCATGCGAGCGAAGATAAGAATCCATTCAATTTCGAGAAGAAACCGAAAGGTAAATGGAAGAGTAAGAAATTATCCATAGTGAAGCAAACTGAGGGAATACCTACATGTTCCCACTGTAAGAAAAAGGGGCATGAGGAATCATAGTGTTGGAAGTTGCATCCAGAATTACGACCAAGAAAATTCAAGGAAAAAGGGAAGTAGAAGATTGTTGCATCAGCTCATCCATATCTAGGGCCAGATTCCAGAGATGAATCTAAGATCATAGTCATAGGAAAAAAATGTATATAAGATATCAATTCAAATTATTCAGTTCAATCCGCTAAAGCAGAAAGTGATATTGATAAAAAGAAGAGAAGTGAGCTTTTTCATGTCAGAGTGATAGTCAAGCATACCAAGAAAGATACTTTATTTGATAGTGGATCTCAAGTCAATATAATATCTGAAGCGATTGTTAAGAATCTAGGTTTGAACATGACACCTCATAAAAATCCATATCCATTAGGTTTGGTGTGTGACAATGGTAAGTTTCAGGTAACAAAACAATGTAAGATTATATTTGCAATAACAACTAAGTTCTTTGATGAGGTTGAGTTAGTTGTTGTGCCTCTTGAAATTTGTTGCATTGTCTTGGGAAGCCCATATCTATTTGACAGAAAGGATGTATTCTACTGAGAAGAAAATAAATATCATCTTTTCAAGGATGAGGTTTAATGTATTGTCAGAGTTCACCACATCAAAACTAATGTTTCTTTAGTGAACATAGGGAAAATGAAGAGAATCATGAATGCAAGTAAATATTTTGTTCTCATGATAGTAAAATAGAAAGAAGAAGACATAACATATGATTTATAAGGTTGTGATCCAAATCATAAGCATCAGTTGATCAACATCATATCTAATTATAATGAGTTGTTTTAGGAACCTACATGGTTTCCTCCTAAAAGGGAGGTTGAACATGAAATATATTTGCAACAGGATGCTCATCTTCCGAACATTGGAATGTACAAGTCATCAGTAATTGAGAATGTAGAAATAAAGAAGCAATTTCAGGAGTCTCTAGATAAAGGAATCATTAGACCAATCTCCTCTCTGTGTGGTTCTCCTATTGTTTTAGTTCCGAAGAAAGATGGAGCGTGGAGGATGTGTATTGATTTTCGAGCCATGAACAAGTTTATGGTAAAAAACCATTATCCTCTTCCTAGAATTGATGATCTATTAGATAAGTTAAAGAATGTTGTGTATTTCACTAAGCTAGACTTGAGAAGTGGTTACCATCATATCAAAACTACAGAAGGTGACATATGGAAAATCACTTTCAATACCAAACAAGGCTTTCTCGAATGGTTAGTTATGTAATGCACCAACAACATTTATGAGAGTGATGAATGATGTGTTCCAACCCTATATAGATGATTTTGTTGTTTTCTATTTAGACAACATATTGATCTTTAGTCAAAGATGGGAAGATAATATAAAGCATCCCAAGATAATATTTGAACTCTTGAAGAAGGAGGAGTTGTATATCAAGTTATCTAAATGCTTTTCCTTTCCCCTCCGGAGCTGCAGCCACCCGATGTATCATTCTGTCCGGTACAGTAGGCATAGCTAGCAAACTAGACGGGCGTGAACTAGCGCTGGTTCGGGGTGGAAGGATGCATGCTAGCTTCAAAATAGACATCTACCTCCCTCACAACCTATTGTATATTCACTGCATGCATGAGTTAGAAAACCAAGCTAGAGATGCACCTTCACTTGCATGAGAGAGCCCAAAGTATGTCCATGTGATGCACTCTACCCTAATTTGGAAAAAAAACTCTGGTATATCTGGGATACATTGTAGGGAATGGTCAGCTAAAGATAGATCCCACAAAAGTAGAAGTCATTGTTGTAACACCCTGTTTCCCCCAGTCTGTAAATATAACTATATGGGCCGAGAAACTATGGAAAACTTAAAAGTGTGAATGTTTTATTTGATGGACCTTGTGTAGAAGGTCGATGAATGTAAATTCTGATTATTTTAATAGAAAATGTTACGTATTTCATCACTGTTGAAAGAGGGGATGTGATAAGAGAGAGACCACAATTTCTAATGAAAAGGTGGTGGAGGGAACCCAGAAAGATTTTTTTAACCTCCACGGAACCAGTACCATGCTGGAATTAATTTTCTCTGATCAGAACAACCCTCTGACCAGGAATGAATTCCTGTTAGGCTAGTAGGTGGGAAGGCCTCCTGAAGAGTTAATGAGGGATAAGGCAGACTGACCATAGGTAAGGCTTTCATACTTGACCACAGACTGGGGATTCGAGCGACACACAATATTTCCAAGGAAGGCAAGTAAGGAAGCATGGTGGACAGGGGGGAGACCTGCGAAGAATGCAGAGACGGGAGCATATCTCTCGGGTCCGAGGAAGGATTGAAAGTGAAAATTGAGTTTTGATCACGGGGAATAGAGACTAAGTCAAGAGAAGGAGAGTAACCTTCGATCTCATCTATTCCTGTATTGCGAGAAGGATAGTAACCTTTGTCCCTAACTTTTGTTGAGCTGGAAGCAAGAGATTGAATCTCAAAGCATCGTGGCCTAAGCTCATGGGTGGCTAGTGATAAATCCATTGGGAGTGACTGGGACTATGGTTGGGTGGAAATGAGCACCCCTCTCAGCAGTTGCATCACACCTTGTGGTTCCGATAGTGTTTTATGCCTTGTATTTTGAATTGAAAATCATGGATGCATGCTCGTGTTTATACACTCATAATGGTTTTTGTATACAAGTGATTGTCTTGTGTTTTATATTGGAAATAATGGATGCATGTTTATACTTATATGTCCATAATCGGTTTATGTATAGAATGAATAAGTCCAGAATATGAATCTGTTCCCTTGAGAATTGTCCCATCTTCTTGATTCTCGTTATGTTCTGGTTTAATTTCTCGAAAGCACCTTCCCCATGGAATTACCTCACATCCTATAGTCGGAGCAAGTTCCTTGAAATGGATACCATTACAGTAAACTCATGAGTTTACCTTACCCTGTTTCGGAATTCATAGCTCAGAGAATTAGGAGGGCACTTCATTCATCCCAGTAGTCTAAGGGAAATTTGAACCATACCCGAGCCCTTATCTAGAAGCTCAACTGAGAGTAGGGATAATTACCCAAGAATCATCTGAAGGTTCACGTGACCTGGGTCTAGGAATCCCGTGAAAGAAGGAGTTAATTTCAAAGGTTTTGGAACCTTGGGAGCTCGAAGCTCTGAGGGGTTGAATTTCGTTGCCTAAGTTTAGGAAGGATAGCAAGTTTCAAATATCAAAAGGGAATATCCTTTAGTTTGGAAGATGAACATACGATATCCTTTCAGAAGGATCCGAGGCCTATCACGACCATTAGATTTGAAGAGGGAGCACAGGTGTTAACACCTTGAATCCTTTAGTCTTTGCAAGTAGCGATGAAATCTGACCGTAGATCTAAGGATCTATCAGGACCCTCCTTGACCATTGATATGACATGAGTGGGTTAGTACAAGGAGTGAACCAGAGTGGACTTATTCTAAGTCCAAAAGCTAAGGAGAGATAACTTTTTAAGAAACGCAGACGAGACCCGAAGTCTAGGGTTCGTCGAAGGATCAAAGTTCTTAGCCTTTGGCACTTAGAGTTTTGAGAAATCCAAAGCGCAGGAGGAGATTAGATCTAGGTTGTCATATTGGAGTGTGAGGACCAACAACCATTGGATCCTGTAAAGGTGCATGGGGTTTAAGCCCTTCGAAAGTGTACAAAAGAGTCGTGGAAACTCGTGAAATCCAAACTCACGAAACTGATCCTAGTCGTTGGTGTTGGGAAGGACATATGGCAAAAGATCAACATTTTGTTGATTCACACATCAGGGATTTCGAAGGCAAGAGTTGTGGAAACTCACGAAATCCAAAATCGCGAAATTGATCCTAGCCGTTGGTGATGGGAAGGACACGTGGAGAAAGATCAACATTTCATTGATTCGCATGTCAGGGATTTTGAAGGCAAGAGTCATAGAAACTCACGAAGTCCGAACTCGCGAAATTGAACACAGTGGTTGGATTACATGAGGATCATAGACCGTATCGGGAGGAAAAAAGAAATTTGTCTTGAAAAATCTCGAACGCAAAGTCCCGATTCGAGCGTAAAGGCATGGGGCGTCAGACCTATGAGGTAGTCTACCCGACATTGACCACTACTGGAGAATAGAGGTTTAGTAACGCCAAAAATCCCGACGGTCAGAGTGTCAAATTTCATCGTAGCCTTTGGCGATAGGAAACACGGGGCGCCAGATCCTTCGCTTCTGGGTTTAGTGTACCGGGGAAAATGGATTGTGTGAGTAAGAACCCCCAAATGCCGAAGTTCCAAAGTGCCAAACTAGTCACCTGTAATCTTGGTATTCGATGATCGCATATGGCCTTATGCGAAGGTCATCGAAGGAAAAAGGGGCTAGGCCCTGAACTCTCAATTAGAGACCATAAAAAGAAAGGATTCATCCTTGTAAGGAGAATGAAAATTTTATTTATTTTTCGCCCCATCGTGGGTGTGTTACAAATTGGTATCAGAGCATGGTTACAACACTTGTCCTAATTGGGCTCATGGAAAAGTCGTTTAAAAACTATATTTGTAGTACTTTCAAAAGAGTGACACTCTACCTTATATCTTTCTTAAGAAGTCTAGTTAAAATTGTTATTAAAGGAAAAGAATGAAACTTTCTACTATGTGTATGCATTTAAAAAATTGAACCATGAAAAATTCATGAACTAATACACTGTTAGCTAACAATAAGTGTTTTTGGAAACACTCGAACAGTCAGTGAATCACGGGAAGACTCCAATACTAAAGGATGGTGACATTTCATGAAGTGGGGGATGGCTCCCACAATAGAGACGAGGAATCTGACAAAAGGAGGGCGGTGGAAACCCCTCTAGATATGGATGAAATTGTAAGGATCCTCAGGGCTGAGTTACAGAGTTTCAAGGCTGACAACGAGAGATTGATAAAGGAACAAGAGAAACAAACAGAAATTAACATAGTCTTTCTATATAGATTATTCGATATATAGATTCAACTGCAACACGAACCCGCAACCAGTCATGTAGACCAATGACACAAGAAGAGAGGTCAGAGTCCACCTGAGATTCAAAAATATGACTCCATAAGTGACCCCACTAGGAGAAGTACCGTGAAGAAGTTCCAACCTGGAGGCAAGGGACACTCATTGGGAGAGTCCTTTGGAAAGGAAGCTAACAACCCTTAAGGGTATTCTAGTATCAGGGCTAGCTCGAATCCTCAGAGGAAAGGAAAGAAACGAAAGTGTTCTGAAATCTGTGGTCCCAAAGATTTCAAGAAATCCAAACCAACCTCTTTCGATGGAGAGATTAAGAAGGGAGAAGAGGCAGAAGCTTGGCTTCTTGGTTTAAACAAGTATTTCAGCGTCCATGACTACTTTGAAAACTTGAAGGCTCGAATATCCATATTCAACCTGAATGGAAATGATTCCATATGGTGGGAAGACCTTAGGAATGTGAAAGGATTCCATGAGAAGGACTTATCATGGAAACAATTTGAGAAATACTTCAGGAAGCAACATCTGTCAACAAAATACATGGATGGGAAAACTAAGGAATTTTATGAACTCCGGTTGGGGTAGCTCACCATAGAGGAATTTGTCAATAAATTCCTTGAACTACTAAGGTATGTACCCTACATAAAATATGAAAAATAAAAAATGCAGTGGTTCATCAGTGGGTTACCTCAGACCTACCGAGATAGGTTTGAGTTCAATGAACCAAGAAACTTAGAAGAAGTTATCTGAAAGGCGAGGTATTTTTATGAATAGTTTGGGAGCAAGATAAGACCCCACAAGGACTGGAAGAGGAAGAGTAGTTAGGGATTTTAGAAGAAAAGGTTTAACTCCTCAAGATTTAAGAACTATGGAAAAGACTCTAGGGGGATACTTCCTGCTAGAAGTGTATATCAGAAAAATTTCCCCTCTCAAAGTGGAAATAGACCTTTTCAGACAGTCCCAACAAAGACCGATAACCTAAAGAAGGAACCCTTAAAATGTTGGGGTTGTGGAGAAAATCATATATTGAGGGACTGCCCAAACAAACAACAAAATAGTAAGGGGGTCTACAATATCCAAGAAGCTACCACCGTCAATGATGTGACTAGGAGAATGCCACGAATATATGCAACCTTGGACAATAAACAAGCCAACCACCAAGCTTCAGTAGTGGAGCTGGAAGGTACGATCGCCAACCATCCAATTTCTATTTTAATTGACCCAAGTTCTAATTTGATTTATGTAGGCCCTCAGACTACCAATAAGTGTAAACTGCAACAAATTAGACATGTTAAACCATGGTTGGTACAACTAGCCACTGGGACCAAAAGAAAGGTGGCAGAGGCCATACCAGCCTGCCAATTCATCATGGGTGGATTTCCCACCCAAGCGACCCTTAACATACTTCCCCTTGGATCTTATGACTTGTTAATTGGTATGGACTAGTTGGCTGCTTATAAAACTAAAATGGACTGTTATCATAAAAATTTAGAATGTGTAAACGAAGAAGGGGGAAAGATGAACCTCCAAGGGATTCAGAAGCCTATCTTAGTGAGACAAATATCAACCCTTCAAATGAAGAAGTATTGCAGAAAGGGGTGTTCCTTATATGCAATACAGGTGTTGGAATCCATTGAGGACGAAGAGCCAAACCTAGAGGACCACCCCATATTAAGAGAATAAAAGGACGTGTTCCTCGAAGAAGTACCAGGTCTACCTCCAAGAAGGGATATTGATTTCTTGATAGAGCTTACACCAGGAGTGATACCAACATCTAGAGCACCATATAGGATGAGCAAGCCAGAGCTGGTTGAGCTCAAGCTACAACTAAAGGAGATGTTGGACAAAGGCTACATCCAATCCAGTGTATCTCCATGGGGAGCGCTCGTCCTGTTTGTGAAAAATAAATATGACACACTCTGGTTGTGCATAGATTACAAACAACTCAATAAGACAACCATAAAGAACAAATACCCCTTACCCAGAATCGATGACTTGTTCGACCAACTGGGAAGCGCTACCATCTTCTCAAAGATCGACTTGAGGTCTGGATATCACCAGGTTCGGATTAAGGATGAATACATCCACAAAACAACCTTCAAAATGAGGTATGATCACTATGAATTCATGGTGGTGCCATTTGGGTTAACCAATGCCCCCGCCACTTTTATGTGCTTGATGAATAATGTACTCAGCAAATTTATGGACAAATTTGTATTGGTTTTCATTGATGATATCCTAATATACTCCAAGAAATAGGAACATCTTAGACTCGTACTTCAAGTACTAAGAGAGCATCAGCTCTACGCTAAGTTTAGCAAGTGAAAATTATTTCAAAAGCAAGTCTGTTACTTAGGCCATGTCATTTCTAAGGAAGGGGTGGCAGTGGACCCCGATAAGATCAGATCTATTATTGAATGGCCTACCCCAAAGGATGTATCAAATATCATATCCTTCATGGGATTAGATGGATACTATAGAAGGTTCATAAAAGGATTTTCCAAGATTGGCTATCCAATCACTGCCCTTCAGAAAAAGGGGATCAAATTCATTTGGACATCAAAATGTGAAGAAAGATTTTAGGAACTGAAATACCTCCTGACCCATGCACCCATGCTAAATATTGCAGACCCGAATAATGATTTCCTCGTATGTACATATGCTTGCAAGGAAGGAATTGAAGGAGTCCTTATGCAAGAGGGATGTGTAATTTCCTACGCGTCTTAGAAATTAAATGAACATGAGATCAATTATGTGACCCATGACCTAGAGTTGGCTTCCATAGTACATGCTTTAAAAATGTGGAGGCACTACCTCCTGGGAAGGAGATTTGTGCTTATGACAAACCATTGTGGGATGAGGCACATGTTTGATCAACCGAAACTCAATGCCAGGCAAGCTAGGTGGATGGCTCTCCTAAGTGAATTCAATTTCGAAATCAAACACATAAAATGAAAGGAAGATAGAGGGGTCGATGCCCTTAGAAGAAGTATAAAAACAATTCATCTGGCAGCAGTAAGAACTCGTGAGATGGATGTCAGGGAAAGAATAAAAAATGCACAAGAGACATATGTATTATTTAAGAATGTGACCTTATACCTAAGACAAGAACCTACAGGGCTGAAGTATGAAGGCTACCAAATCCTTGAGGAAGGGTTGCTGACTTACAGAAATAGATCGTATATTCCAAACCGTGACAACTTGAAGAGGTTCATAATGGATGAACTGTATAAGAGACCATATACTGGTCACCCAAGATATCAGAAGATAATCACGACCACTAGGAAACAATTCTATTGGCCTGGGTTGAATAAATACATAGCTAGCCATCTAGCTAAGTGCTTAGAGTGCCAACAAGTTAAGATGGAACACCAACATCCAAGAGGATTGTTACAGGCCCTACCAATCCCATAATGGAAATGGGAAATCATCTCTATGGATTTCATCACTGGAATACCAAGGTCGATCAAGAAAAATGATGCCATCATGGTCGTGGTGGACAAGCTGAGCAAGTCTACTCATTTCATCCCTGTCAAGTCAACTTGTAAGGCCATAGATATTGCCAACATATTCATGAAGGAGATATTTAGACTACATGGCATGCCCAAAGAAATTGTATTTGACCGAGATACCAAGTTCACTTCAAATTTTTGGATATCCCTAATGGCCGGTCTAGAGACAAAATTGTTATTCAGTACAACTTATCACCCTCAAAATGATGGACAAATAGAAAGAGTAAACCAAATAGTAGAGGACATGCTAAGGATGCATGCAATGCATCAACCTAAGAAGTTGGAAGACTACGTACCATTGGTAGAGTTTTCCTACAACAACGGTTATCAAGAATCCTTGAATATGAGACCTTTTGAAGTCCTCTATGGTAGACAATGCAATATTCCAATCAGCTGGAGAAATCCAGTGGACATAATTACAACCAGACCTGACATGCTGAAAGAAATGGAATAACAATTGGTTCAGATAAGACAAAATTTGAAGATTGCTCAGGATAGACAGAAAAGTTATGCCGACAGAAAGAGAACTCCCAGAGAGTTCATGACCATAGACCATGTCTCTCTCAGAGTTAGACCCAGGAAGAGTTCCGTGAGAATGGGAGAAAGTGCCAAATTAGCACCTCGATATTGTGGACCCTTTTAAATATTAGATAGAGTGGGACCCGTAGCCTATAGGATAGCACCTCCTCCCACTGTAAAGGCACATAATGTTTTCCATGTTTCATTATTAAATAAATATGTACATGATACTAATCATATAATTGAGTAGTCTATGATCTAGGTGGAACCGGAGGGAGAATTCTTGGAAAAACCTGAATGCATATTAGACAGGAAGGAAATCTCACTCAGGAACCGAACCATTGCACAGGTCAAGGTGCAATGGTAACACTTTGGCCCAGATGAGGCTACGTGGGAAATGGAAGATGCCATGAGACAGGAATATCTTATTTTGTTTACTTCAGTACATACATATCATGTTGATAGATAGAACATTGAGGACGATGATTCCTTTAAGGGGGAGGGAATTGTAACATCGTGTATCCCCCGATTTGTAAATATAACTATATGGGCCGAGGAACTATGGAAAACTTAAAAGTGTGAATGTTTGATTTGATGGACCTTGTGCAGAAGGTCGATGAATGTAAATTATGATTATTTTGATAGAAAATTTTACATATTGCATGAATGATAAAAGAGGGGATGTGCTAAGAGAGAGACAATGATTTCTAATGAAAAGGTGGTGGAGGGAACCCGGAAAGGTTGCGTTAACCTCCACCGAACCAATACCATGTTGGAATTAATTTGCTCAGATCAGAGCAACCCTATGACCAGGAATGAATTTTCATCAAGATGGTAGGTGGGAAGGCCTCCTTAAGAGTTAATGAGGGATGGGGCAGACTGCCCATCGGTAAGGCTTCCAGACCTGACCATGGACTGGGGATTCAATCCACACATAATATTTCCAAGGAAGGAAAGTAAGGAAGCGTGGTGGACAGGGGGGAGACCTGTGAAGAATGCAGGGATGGGAGTAGAGCTATCGGGTCCGAGGAAGGATTGAAAGAGAAAAGTGAGTTCTGATCACAGGGAATAGAGACTGAGTCAGAATAAGGAGAGTAACCTTCATCCTCATCTATTCTTGTATAGGGAGAAGGAGAGTAACCTTCGTCCCTAACTTTCGTTGAGCTGGAAGCAAGAGATTGAATCTCAAAGCATTGTGGTCTAAGCTCGAGGTGGCTAGTGATAAATCCATTGGGAGTGACTGAGCCTATGGTTGGGTGGAAATGAGCACCCCTCTCAACAGTCGCATCACACTTTGTGGTTCTGATAAGTGTTTTATGCCTTGTATTTTGAATTGAAAATAATCGATGCATGATCGTGTTTATACACTCATAAATGTTTTTTGTATAGAAGTGATTGACTTGTGTTTTAGATTGGAAATAATGGATGCATGTTTATACTTATATGTCCATAATCAATTTATGTATAGAATGAATACATCTAGAATATGAGTCCATTCTCTTGAGAATCATCCCATCTGCTTGTTTCTCATTATGTTCTGGTTTAATTTCTCGAAAGCACCTTCCCCAAGGAATTACCTCACATCATAGAGTTAGAGCGAGTTCCTTGAAATGGCTACCATTGTCGTAAACTCACGAGTTTACCTTACCTTGTTTCAGAATTCATAGCTTGGAGAATTAGGAAGGCACTTCATTCAGCCCAGTAGTCTAAGGGAAATTTGAACCGTACTCGAGCCCTTATCCAGAAGCTCGACTGAGAGTAGGGATAGTTACCCAAGAATCATCTGAAGGTTCACGTGACCTAGGTCTAGGGATCATGTGCAAGAAGGAGTTAATTTCAAAGGTTTCGGAACCTTGGGATCTTGAAGCTTCGAGGGGTTGAATTTTGTTGCCTAAGTGTAGGAAGGATAGCAAGTTTCAAATATCGAAAGGGAATATCCTTTCGTTTGGAAGATGAATGGACGAGATCCTTTCGGAAGGATCTGAGGCCTGTCATGACCATTAGATTTGAAGAGGGAGAACAAGTGTTAACGCCTTGACTCCTTCAGTCTTGGCAAGTAGCGATGAAATCTAACTGTAGATCCAAGGATCTATCGGGACCCTCCTTGACCATCGATCTGACATGAGTGGGTTAGTACAAGGATTTAGACGGAGTGGAATTATTCTAAGTCCAGAAGCTCAGGAGAGATAATGTTTTAAGAAATTCAGACGAGACCCAAAGTCTAGGGTTCGTCGAAGGATCAAAGGTTGTAGCCTTTGACACTTAGAGTTTTGAGAAATCCAAAGCACAAGAGGAGATCAGATATGGGTCATCAGATTGGAGTGTGAGTACCAATAGTCATTAGACACAGGAAAGGTGCACGGGGTTTAATCCCTTCAAAAGTGTACAGAAGAGTCGTGTAAACTCGTGAAATTGATCCTAGCCATTGGTGCTGGGAAGGACATGTGGAAAAAGATCAACATTTCGCTGATTTTCACATCGAGGATTTCAAAGGCAAGAGTCGTGGAAACTTGTGAAATCCAAACTCACGAAATTGATCCTAGCTATTGGTGTTGGGAAGGACGTGTGGCGAAAGATCATCATTTCTCTGATTTGCACGTCGAGTATTTCGAAGGCAAGAGTCATAGAAACTCGTGAAGTCCGAACTCTCAAAATTGAACATCATTGGATTACGGGAGTATTGTAGACCGTTGATCTGACGCGAGTGGATTTTAAGAATTCGGGTATCGGGAGGAACGAAGAAAGATGTCTCAAAAAATATCGAACGTGAAGTCCCTATTCGAGCGAAAAGGCGTGGGCCGTCAGACCTACGAGGTAGTCAGCCCGACGTTGACCACTTCGGGAGAATAGAGGTTTCGTAACGCCAAAACTCTCGAAGGCCAGTGTGTCAAAGTTCATCCTAGCCGTTGGCGATAGGAAACATTGTGCACTGGATCCTTCGCTTTGGGCTTTAGTGTACCGGGGAAAATGCATTGTGTGAGTAAGAACCCCCGAATGCCGAAGTTCTGAAGTGCCAAACTGGCTGCATGTAGTCTTGGTATTCGGTCATCACATATGGTGCTATGCGAAGGTCGTCAAAGGAAAAAGGGGCTAGGCCTTGACCTCTCAATTAAAGACCATTAAAAGAAAGGATTCATCCTTGTAAGGAGAACACAAATTTTATTTATTTCTTTCCCCATCGTGGGTGTGTTACAATTGTAAAATGGCCCAAGCCAACTACTTCCACTAAATTTAGCAGCTTCTTAGGATCAGTACAGTACTAGAGAAAATTCATTGCTAATTTCTCATACATAGGAGCACCTCTACATGCATTAACAAGTGTTAAGCAAGTATTTCAATGGGGAGGAAAGAAATAGAAATCCTTCAAGAAATTGAAGAAAAAGATAAGTACCACACCAGTTTTGGATTTGTTGGATCTTCAACAACCATTTTAGATTCAAACTGATGCAGGTGGATATGCCATGGGTGTAGTCTTGATGAAATGAGGTAAACCTATATGCTATCATTCTGATACATTCACTCAATTTGTGATTAACTATCCAACATATGATAAGGAATTGTGTGCGTTGGTACAAAGTGTAAAGAAATGGAAGCATTACTTAATTTGAAAGGAGACAATAATTCAAACCGATCATCAACCATTACAATATTTGTAGTCACAGACCAAACTACAACATTCATGACACTTCAGGTGGATGGGTTTTCTACAACATTTCATTTGGTAATCAAGTATAAGAAGGGTATTCATAACAAGGTTGCATATATTTTGTCAATACCAATAATTAATGCATCCACAATACTCAGGTATAATCATTTAGCACATGAAAGTTATGTAGAACAATATGCTAGGGATGATGATTTTAAAGAATTATATGATGCATTAACTCATGAAAATCAATATTCAAATTATTATATGCATGCCAATTTATTATATCATCTTGGAAAACTATGTATAAGAGATGAAAGAACAATTGTAATAAGAAAATCTCATACGACTCTCATCTTTGGTCATTTCAGGGTTGGTAAGATAGTTGCACAGTTACAAATGTATTGTTATTGGCCTCAGATGAATGAGACAATTTCAAAGTATATCAAAGGGTGTGTTATGTGTGTCACAAGTAAATCCTAAAAACATAAAGATAGGATTATATACACCACTTTCAATACCTTCTTATCCATGGGAAAGTATCTCCATGGACTTTGTAAGGGGCTTGTTGATGTCCAAGAAAGGTCATGTTTATCTATATGTCGTAGTGGACAAATTCAATAACATGTGTACTCTAATGCCATACAATAAACAAGTCACAAATGAATAGACAACATAAATGTTCTTCGCTAATGTATGGGTTCATTTTGGACTTCCTACATCTATAGTATCAAATCGAGACTCACTTTTTGGGAAAGTTTTGGTCTCACTTATGGGAACTAATGGACACTAAATTGAAGAAGAGCACAATTTTTTGTCCGCAGAAAGATGAACAGATATAGGTGGTGAAAAAAATAGTGGTACATCTACTTCGAGGATACTACAACAAGAATCCTAAATTATGGGATGAACAATTACCTTATATCCAACATGCCTATAATCATGCCATGCATTTTTCTACTCAGAAAACTCCTTTTGAAGTATTTTTGGGTTACTTGTCTAAATCACCTATGGATTTTTTTTTCGGAGAAGTAGGTAAAGAAGATGGACTTGATGATACAAATAAAGCTAAAAGGTTCATTCAAAAGATTCAACAAGTACATCAAGCTATACATGAACAATTGGATAAGATCCAAGCCAAGTACAAGGAAAGGCATGATAAACATCAAGTTGATCATCAATTCGAAGTTGGTGATCAAGTATGGATACATATTAGCAAAGACATAATGAAAGGTGAAGGTAAAAAAATAAGACCAATCCGATATGGTCCATTCAAAATCTTCGAAAATATTGGTACTAATGCCTTTCGTTTAGATATACTAGCCTACATGAAAATGTATTAAATAGTAAATGTTGAGAATTTGAATCTTTATGAGCCTCCTATAATTATGGATGAAGATGAAAGTATTCAAGTTCTGGTAGTTGATGATTTTTCTCCATAATATTTGGACGATCTACAAGAATA
The DNA here is from genome assembly GCA_009831015.1 of Picea engelmannii. Classification (NCBI taxonomy): domain Eukaryota; kingdom Viridiplantae; phylum Streptophyta; class Pinopsida; order Pinales; family Pinaceae; genus Picea; species Picea engelmannii. Next base: position 21,175 of record WSFP011416591.1, read on the forward strand.
TGTCATTCTCGACAGAAGAATTAGAACTTCACAACAAGGTGATGTGGAATATATTTGAGTTGGTATTAAAGGGTAAAACCAAGTAAAGTGAAAAGGATGGAGATTAGAAGGGTGAGGGAACTCTATCCTCACCTAGTTTCTAAGTAATCAAAACTTTTGGTGGTCTAAAAGTCTTCCAATTGGAAGGAATGATCCAGGAGGATCCAGGAATGCTCATAGAGGTCTAGAAAGATCTATAATGCCCACATAGGTCTAGAATGGTTAAAAAATGCTCAAAATTAAACTATCCCAAATTTTATCAAACATTCCATCAATGAATAGATCTCGACGATAGCTTTCCAATGACACAAAAATCGCCTAAAACAGAGTTCGTATGAAAAAATTATGAGTGGTCAAAGTTCCAATCAAAACAGGTCAAAGTTCAAAATCCACATGGGAAAAAAGAGTGACATGTGTCACCACTTCAAGGGTGAAACATGGCACATGATTATTAGAAAATTATTAGGAAAGGTAAAATCCAAGTAGTCCAATTACAGGTTGACAAGTGTTGCACAAGTGGTCCACTCCTATGATGACATGTGGCAAGGATAAGCCAATGAGAGGTCACCATGTGGAGACTTGTAATACCTCTAGGCCAAACCCCAACTGTAAATGTAAATGCAACTGTACTTAGGCTAGTGAGTTGGGATGTAAATGTAAATGTATTCACATGCAAATATTAATGAAAAACACATCACTGCGTGTAGATCAACCATGTCAAAGAGTATGGGGGACTGAACTCCACTAGTTAGGGAAAGGGGGATAAATGTTAAGGCTAGGGGGCTAAGCTAGGGAGCTTAAGCTAAAAGGTAATATTATATTAATATTCCTTAAAGTATAAATTATGGATAATTATTTTATCCTAACTTCTAAGGATGGGGACAAGTGGGCCAAAGTAGCTCTCGACTTGACATGTGTCCAGTTGGGAACATGCATACAAAGATCTTGGACTTAGTGCATTTTCCATCCTCTTCATTCATGCCATTCATTTCATAATTTATCCATTCATGAACTCATGGATTTGAGGTGCCCACCATACCTCTCTATCATGAGAAACATACTTGTACCTTACATGAGCCAATATTATACCTGTACCTGTTCCTGTACTTGGTTAAATGAAGAGATAGACTGAAGAAGAGGGTTGTTAGGCCCATGGGATACTGAAGAGATGGGTTATGAGGCCTATGAGAAATTCTCTCTAGGTGAGATACTTGTTGGGAATTTTTTTCCCGAAGGTGCCAAACTACAACTACAGGGCTCTGAGACTTCCTGTCTAACATGTTGCTGAAGCCCTGGAAAGGAAATGGGGCAGCCAAAGGACTATTGAATAGAGAAGGGGCACATTTCTTGGGGTGGGATAGGCATGTGGGGAATGAGGGACTGTAGGATGTCATTTTTATTTGGCACCTATGTGAGAGATTTTCCTTTTGTCTGAGATACATTATCCTGGTCAAGAATTCCTTTACCTGGGTGGAGTTTAGTCGCAGATCGGGGGTGACCCACTATTGAGAGCTCTAAGAAGCATGGTCTAGGGCTGGGAGGAACGTGGAAGGTATGCATGTAGCTGGTAGTATTTTAAAAAAAGACAAGTTTCAATTGTGTGTTAAATTACATGTTGAGTTATTAATTAGGCATTTTTGTATGGGATTTTCCTATATATGTTGCATGTGTATTTCTATTATTATTCTGTATAAATTTGTATATATTCGTAGATTATTTGTATGTTAAATATTGTATACAATTCAAAAAGTATTTCACATGGAATAGCCTAGAAGTGGGGTGGCTAGGGATGCTAAAATATGGTATCAGAGCTCTAGTTTTCAACACTGAGCCTGGATGGACTGAGCAAGTTGAAATTGATGGGAAATTTCATTGAAATTTAAAGTTACAATGCATCCATGGGTTCTAGGAAGGAGCTCATAGAACACATTGAAGGTGTTCAAAGGCTCAGGAGGTATAGGGGTTCTATAAACCACAACAACTGTTGATTTGGGGCTGCGAGATTAGATCTGGGCCATTGGATCAAATCTAAATGAGAGGAGAGAGCATGATAGAGGAGATCAGATCACAGTTGTTGGATCTGTTCTGGAGAAGTCAATACCCCACACAACTGTCAGATCAAGGTAAGAAGCACGAACATTAAACCCCGAAGTCCTTTAGACTTCGCCACTTCGGCTGTTTTAAGTCATTTATTATGAAAGAGGCAAAATCCTTGAAGCTCCGAAGTCCTGGAGTGAATTTACATCATAGATAATTAGTGTTGGATTACTGAGAGGGGGGGGGTGAATCAATAATAGAGCAATTTAGTCCCTTTTAACCATATAATCCAAGTGCTATATCAATGAAGCATTATTATCCAATAAATGCAGAGTAAATAAGCAATGAACAAATGAACAATCATACACATACATAGTACA
>ML862279.1:6250-17801 GCA_009831015.1 Picea engelmannii
AAGGGCCATCGAAAGGAAGTTTGCGACATCAAGGCTCAGGTTGTAATCTTTACTTTCCATTAATATGATACAGTAATATGTCCCTTTCCCATAAAGCTAAGTCCACTTTATTGTATAACTCCTTGATCATATACATAGATTGAATATAGAATAGATTGTGCTTTCTTCACTTTGGTTGGTTTGTGTTGTCTTGATCTTGGCTGCACAAGAGAACTGGAGCGAAGCGAGAGTAACAAAGATCAAAGGAAGCGATAATAAGGTATGTTCTTTGTTCTTGCCTCCTATTTAATTCAATAGTTGAAATCTAGGGAAAGAGTCATATTCTGTCTTGCTTTGTTCTAGATCCAGGTGGATCTAGGGAGATCGGTTTGTGTCCGCACTTACGGATTTATCCAATAACAAAATTGGCGACTCCACTGGGGAGAATCCCATTTTCTTTGTGGCTTTCAGTGTTTTTCTGTGGCCATTTGCTCTGGTTTCACTTTTCTCCTATCTTATCAGTCTTTGAGTCTTCAGGATATCCTGATAGACCTTCTGAGTCCAGAAGCCTTTTTGAATTTTACTTCATTTTTCCAATTTTTGATTATGTTCAGGAATTCTCACAATGCACTTTATTGCAGCCCGCGAGAATAGGTAGAGTTCGCAGTCTACCCATAGCTTTCAGTGCGAGGTTCTCGCACCCTGCTCAAGGGTCACCTGCAAGAATCAATGATTCTCGCACTGTGTTACATTGCTTGCCCGTGAACACCATTTTTCAAAAATTTGGATTTGAGTTTTGGTATTTCCAACTGCCCAGATCAGTTTGATTGCCTCTTATGAGTTTCTTGGACCTCTGATTGGTATCTTTCTTGTCTTTGTTTGTGTGCATGAACAATCTTAGAGTTTCAAGGCTTTTCTTATCATTTGTGGCTTGACTTTTGTTTCTTGTCTTTTCTTGGTAAAACCATTCTCTCTGTCTTCATAATTTGAGTGTGTTTGATTAGTTAAGATCTAGTGATTGGTTGAAAGTTAAGTTTTCTTGGTTTTTCTCATTGGATTATGGTTTGAAAGCTCATTTTCTTTTGCATTTGAGAAGACTAAAATTGCTTTTCTCTTTATTTTTGCTTTCATTGAAAGAGTAGATTGGGTGTTTATTATTTATTGTTCATTTGGTTTTCTGTACTCTCGCTGTCATAGTTTGAGTCCTTTTTGAAAAGTGAACAAACAAGTTTTTTCTTTCAACAAATTCTTTTCGTTTTAGAAAACATTGAAAATCAAATTATTGAGATTGTTGAAGTATTTGAAAAAGACACAATAGAGCATTGTCATTTGATAAGTGATTGTTTGCATTTGCATTTTAATGAACTTTTGCATTGTAGTTTTGGGTTGATTTGGAAAACTTTCTGTCTCTCCCATACATAGGATTCATTGAAAGAAAAGTGATATTTTTCATTTTCATCCTTGAATTGTTGGGTCATAGTCACACAACATAAGTTTCATTTCCATTACCTTTTGAGTAAACAACAGCTTGTAATAACATTGCGTAATCATAAAATATATCTAGTAACTCTTTTCTAGGGATCTTTTACACCAACATTTAGCTAGGCTAGTGCTTTGGAGTAGGAAGAGAGATACACTCTCCAAAAGATCAAAACACACAATAGCATCTTGTGTTAGGGAGTGTTAAATTCCATTTGCAACATCCTGTCCTGGGAAGCCCTTCTCACACAAGGGTCAAGCACGAGGCCACATTGATATTGGCAGAGTTACTCACCCTGCTTTGTTGGTATCAGTGTAGATATTGCACGTATTACGGGGGTCACTCGGAGGTATACCCACAATGATGAGTGGAAGCCTTTTGAGTTAATTTCGGGCTAGATACCCTGCCCTTGTGTGTGGATCGGATTGTCGACTATTCCCCCAAGCTTTATTGTTGTTGGTGGTAACCTTAGTGGCCTATATCTATAGGTTCTTACCCGAGGTGATTATGGAGGGGAAAGTCTTCACGGTACCTGGAATTGATGTTGACCAAACTCACTCGGGCTCCTTGGAGGGTATACCCACGATTATGTGTGGGAGCTTGCACCAGGGTGTAAGTCCGTTAAGCAGGTTGTCAGCGTAACTTTTCCACCCTAGCCCCGCCCCTTCTCGTCTCGTTGTTGCGACGTTGGATTTCATCACCAACTAGTGGCTTCGAAATTAGAAGTTCTTGTTTGCTTGGTGATTGCTTCCTAGATTTTGTTTACTAGCGCGTGTTGTTTGTTTCTCGAAATTGACCATAGAATTTTCTTCTTGAAGATTGTCACTCATGCACGATAGCTCCTCCACGTCATTCACGTAGAATGCAAGGTTTATCTCCAGAGCATCCTGAAGGCACTCAACCCTTGTCTACCGCTGCACCGGAGGGCTCTCCTCAGCCAAGTGAAGTCCCAGTCGTTACCATGCCACAAGTGGAATGAACTGACTCTCTAGAGCCTTTTCGAATTACCAATACTACAGAGGACTTTCGACTTCGCCCTCATTCTGAGAAACTATTTAGACGACTAAATTCTTCCAGAGAATTAGTTGTAACATCTTCTGGATCACCCGTTGGACCTTTTCCGGGCATAGAAGGCCAAGATCCTTTTTGGTCTCACAGTGATTTCCGCCGGGCCCTGTTTGGTCCTGGTTCACCTGTGGTCTTCGGACTCAACCCCCCTATGGTTTCTGAGATAGAGACTGTCCCATTGACTACCACTTATCACTTTACTGTCCCTCCTGAAATTGCCCATCTCATGAATACTATGAGTGTCCCAACCGGTTTCACTGCAGCTAGTCTTGCTCCTATAAACACACAGCAAACGCCTAATGTCATTCCGACACTACCACCCGGATACCATGCGTTGAATCCAACTCCTCTGCAAACCCCATCCGATTCTCCTGGTGGTCCTTCTTTTCCTGGGCACCCTATTCCCGGTTTTATTCCGACACTCCCTCAATTTCCTTTTGGGAGACCTTTCTTATCTCCCCCTTGCAATCCTAGTCCTAGTGGCACTATCCCGTCCATTACACCGAACTTGCAGATTCTTGTTGGTGGACAAGGTGGTATGATTCCATTTCCTCTTACCGGACACCTTCCCATTTCAACCCAACCTTCGATTGGAACACAACTTCCGGTTGGAACACTACCTACGATAGGGGGACCAACTCCACCTTTTGGACAAAATATACCTGACTTTTTGGCCCAGTATTGGAATCAGATGATTCAAAATCATTCTCAAACGACTGGGGGGCAGTAGTTTCCTATCCCTACTATAGGTCAAACGACTGGGGGGCAATAATTTCCTGTCCCTACTATAGGTCAACCATATCCAGGTATACCCAATCCTATTTGGGGTATGAATGCTCAAACTAATGTTCCCACTCCAGGTTACAATCCTTGGAGTTACTATCCTCTCCAACCACCACCGAATCTGCCTGGGTCTTCCCATTATCCGCAGACCACTTACGGTCCTACTGGTTTATCGATAGGGCTTCCTCCCCAAAGCCACCAGTACCCGCAGGTGAATCGACAACTACCCTTTCTTGCTACTTTGGATTTTCCAGATTTATCAAGGATTTTAAATGATCCTATTCGTCACTCTCCCCAATGGCCTGTTATTCCAACCAAGATTCCATCGGACATTCCTAAATTCGACGACAAAGTGGGAGAGGACCCAAACAATCACTTTATGACTTTTCACCTATGGTGTTCATCCAACTCGTTGATGGATGACTCTATTCGTTTACGTCTTTTTCAACGAACACTTACCGGTTCTGCTGTGAAGTGGTATATTGAATTGCCACGAGGTTTCTTCTCTGATTTCAACACCCTAGCTATGGATTTCCTTACGCATTACCAATTATCGATCCGTTATGATACGGGAACCGAGATTTTGACTTCCTTCAAACAAATCAAAGACACTCATATATCTGATCACATCCATGAGTGGCGAAGGAGACGACGTCTCATTAAACTTGAGCTCCCTGATCAGTTGCTGGCTGAATGGTTTACAAAATACTTTGTGAACGATATCGGTAAGGAGATTTCCATGGGTGGCGTCATCACGGAAGAGCAGGCTATAAGTCGTGCTCAATATCTTGACCTCGTTTATTAAAAAATGGGAACCCTTTACGATTTACTCCCTGATTTACCTCGTCCTAATGCTTCCAGCACTTCAAATACTCCAGCTGCCTCGCATACAGCTGATGGTGTGATTGGTACTGAACAAGCCCAATCACATTCTGCTTCAAGCACAACACCTAAATCTATTTCTTCTAATGTTCAAAATGCTCCGTCTCCTGCCACTCCCACCAGCAAAACTTCTGAGGTAAATGCCGTCCAATCTACCCCCGCCGGTAAAAACAAATCTAAAAAGGGGAGAGACAAGAATAAGGAGGGTAAAAATAATACTCAAGCAGAGCAACCCAAAACTACCCCTGTTGACGATCGGGATAAGCGCAAACCTCGATACCCTTGCCTTATCTGTGGTGATGATCACTACACGAAGGATTGTCCATGACGTGCCGAGGTTAATCAGTTCCTTAAAGGAGCTCCAAAACCACCTGCACCGGTTGTCCTGTCCCAACCCTTCCCGTCTCAATAGTAGGCTCAGTTGGTCATTCACGACCAACCTTCCTCGTCTACAACATCATATGTTTCGATGTGTACTGGTGATTCTAAGCAGAACAATGTTGCACTCACTACTCGAGCCAAAGATTATTCTCCATCTAAGGAGAAGATTGATGATTCACCCCCTTCATTGGTCCAATCCTCTCCAGCGACTCCACCTACTAACGGTCCTCTTCATCTAGAACGACTGAGCCTAGACACAGTTCTGCGACCCCCCCAAAGGGAGTTGTTAGGAAATCGGCTTTCAATCCTCACGCTCGTGCTGCCCAGAACTACAATATTGTTGAAGATCTGGCCCAGGCACCTTCTGCGATGTCATCCCTTGAAGTCCTTCAGTATTGTCCCGCACAACGGAAGGCCTTGTTGAAAGCTATAGGTGGAATTGATCCAACGGATGAAAATTTGATAGTCTTTGATTTGGAAGATCACATTCCAAGGTTACCCCCCCAACTTGCGTTCCAGATACAAGTTGTTGTCTCTGAAAAGAACATTTTCCGAACAGTTATCGATGAGGGTGCCTCGACCTGTGTTATGTCTCTTGCTTGTTGGAAAGCCATTGGCTCTCCTCCTTTGAATGAATCCCAGAACACTCTTAAAGCCTTCAATGGCTCTGGTTTTAAGCCTTACGGTGTTCTTCCTTCGTTTCCTATCACTTTAGAAGGTAAGACGGTCCAAGTCGAAGTGGAAGTCTTTGACGCTCCCCTTGATTATAATCTTTTGCTTGGTCGCAGCTGGATCGATTCCATGCGTGTCGTTGTGTCGACGCTTTTTCGTGTAGTACGTTTCTCTCATCAAGGAAAGGTTGTTACCATCGACCAACTAGCCTTCTTCAATTCTGATACACGTACTGGCAACGTACCGTTTATTGCTAAAACCCCACCGGGTTATGAGAATGTCGGTGTAGGCCTTTTAAAGGACTCCTCGTTAATGGGTAATTTCCCCATTCCACCACCTGATGTTCCACGCTCGTCAGTTGCTTCTATCAACATGATCTCCTCCGTGCCTCACGAACTTCCTGCGTCACAGGACCCTTGGATTGTCCCTGACCCTGGAGATCATCTTCTTTTTGGCGACGCAATGCCGTTAAGTCCGATCGAATCCGCTTACCATGCCATTCAATTGGCAATGCCTTCTACTTCCTCTCTTGATGAGTTGTCTCCCGATCCTTTTCATGTTATTTTTCCCACTGATGAGATGATCATGTCCGTCATGGAGGACACCCCTTGGGATGATGGGCATCATCGTTCCATACTTTTTTCTGGAGCAACATACTCTTGAGAACTACCAACGGATTTCGACTCCATCGACCGTTGTTGTCATTTCGACGGTTCCTGCGACTACACACGATGTGTTTGCTGAAGGGAACTTAAGCAACATCTCGCCCATGATTCCCATTGACATATCCATTAAACCTAGGATTATTGAAAATGTTCATATTGGAGCTTCGTGTTCTTCTGATGAAATCGTCACCTATACATCTCTGTTCAAAGAATTTCGTGACATCTTCGCCTGGAGTTACGAAGAGATGCCAGGTATCGACCCTGCTATTGTTGTACATGAGATAAAGACATACCCCGGAGCTAAACCTGTCCGGCAACGCCTTCGTCCAGTTCACCCCCATAAAGCGGCTGCTATCAAGCTCGAAGTTGAAAAACTTTTAAAAGCCGGATTTATTTATCCGGTGGCTCTTACAGAATGGGTTTCTAATCCTGTCCCGATTGACAAGAAAGGTGATAGTATTCGAGTGTGTGTTGATTATAGGGATATTAACAAAGCTTGTCCGAAAGACAATTTTCCTACCCCCTTCGTCGATCAGATTGTCGATGACTGTGCCGGAAGTGAAATATTCTCTCTCATGGATGGTTTCTCCAACTATAATCAAATTAACATTGCTCCCGAGGACCAACATAAGACTCTTTATTTTTCCTTGGGGTACTTTTGCCTATAGGAAACTCCCTTTTGGTCTTAAGAATGTGGGCACAACTTTTCAACACGCTATGTCTTATGCTTTTCACGATATAAAGCACATCGTTCAACGTTATTTGGACGATTTACCCGCTCATTCTATGCGTAGAGTCGATCACCCTACCCACCTCCGAGCCATTTTCTTTCGCTGTCGGTTCTATCGTATACGTTTAAATCCTCATAAATGCATTTTTTGCGTAGAATCCGGCCATCTTCTAGGTTTTATCGTTTCGCGTCAAGGGATACGGGTGGATCCTATTAAGGTTGAGGCGATTCTTAATCTCCCTCCTCCTTCTACACTACGCCAGTTTCAAAGTTTGCAGGGGAAAGCAAATTTTCTTCGTCGTTTTATCCCTAATTATGCCGAGATCACTCGTGGTTTTACGTGGCTACTAAAGAAAGATTCAGAGTTCGTCTGAGATACCATTTCCAACAATGCTTTTGAAGCTTTGAAGTTGTCCCTCACACGTGCTCCGCTTCTCTTTCCTCCTGATTATAGTCACGATTATTTCCTTTATCTTGCTGCCTTGGAGTACACTATTGGCATGGTTCTCGTACAAGAGGATGATGTGCACGATGAACACGTTGTTTACTACTTGAGTCGAAGTCTCACACCAACTGAAATCAAGTATCAACATGTCGAAAAACTGGCCTTGGTTGCCATTCAAGCCATCCAACGCTTCTGGCATTATATCCTCTCACGTAAAACTACAGTGATTTCTCATTGCAACCCTATGCAACACATCTTGACACGTCAATTTCTAGGGGGAAAATACTCCAAATGGATTGTGATACTCTAGGAGTTTGACTTGGAATTCGACAACGCCAAGTCCAAGAAGTCATTAGTTTTTGCTGAGTTGATATGTGATTTTCCTCATTCTGCAACGGAAAATGTAGCAGTAGATTCATTACCCGATGAATCGCTTTTCCTTATTCACACTGATGATCTTTGGTATGGGGATATCATTATATATCTCCAAACCCAAAAATTTCGGCCTGCTTTGTCTAGTACTGAACGACGTCGCATACGCTATCAAGCGCGTCGATACATTATCCTCGGGGATACTCTTTACCGTCGGGGAATTGATTCTGTTTTTCGACATTGTCTAACATTCAATGAAGCCGAGAAAGCTCTGAATGACTACCATTCCGGAGCATGTGGTGGTCATATGTCTGGGTATGCTACTGCCCAGAAGATCTTACGCGCAGGGTATTTTTGGCCTTCTTTGTTTAACGACTGCATTACTGCCGTTCATAAATGCCATGCCTGCCAGACTTATAATATGAAAATCCGGTCACATCCTTCTCCTCTTCATCCTGTGGTCTCAGTTGGTCCTTTTGCGAAATGGGGCATCGATTTCATGACATGTCACCCTCACTCGGCCGGGGGGCATGGTTACATCATTGTAGCTGTTGATTACTTTACAAAATGGGCTGAGGCGATGCCAACATTTGATAATACTGGAAAGACCGCAACCTTATTTCTTTTTAATCACATCATAACTCGTTTTGGTGTGCCTCAAACTATCGTCACTGATCACGGTAGTCACTTTAGGAATTTTATGATGTCGAAACTTACGAAAAAGTTGGGTCTTCGTCATGATAACTCAACGCCCTATTATCCACAAGATAATGGTCAAGTCGAAGCAATCAAGAAAGTTCTAATAACTATGCTCCGATGGATGATAGGAATTCATAAAACAAGTTGGCACACAATGTTGTTTTCGGCATTGTGGGCATACCAGACATCTGTCAAATCTGCTACTGGATTTACACCTTTTCGATTAGTCTATGGTGTGGAAGCCATTCTTCCTATAGAATGTGAGATACCCTCTCTGAAGCTAGCTGTCGAGCTCTTACCCAACACTTATGCTGAAGAAGAACGTCTATTATATCTAATGCGATTAGACAAAACTCGATGTGACGCCACTCTAGTAATAGAAGCCCAGAAGAAATGTGTTAAAGCACAATATGAAAAGCATGTCAAGCCTCATGTTTTCTCTGAAGGATATCTTGTTCTTCTCTATGAACATGATCGAGATGTGCTAGGAGCTGGGAAATTCGAACCAATGTGGCGAGGTCCTTATATTGTTCATCGAGTTTTGGAAAAAAGAGCGTATGAGCTGGTAGATTACAATGGTATCCCTTTGAGTGAACTCAGGAATGGGTTGTACTTGAAGAAGTACTATGCATAAATTATCTGTGCACAAGTACTTGTATTTTTAATGTATCATACTTTTTGTGTGTTACTATAGCTTGTTTTTGTCATTATCTGGTCTCTTCCTTACGTGACGTTGTGTTTGATTTCCAGATGTCGGAGTCTTTGCTACCCTATATTGGCTTCACTGATGGCGCTAGCCGTAGTACTCGAAACCTTGCTTCCGCTTCGTGGGCAATCTATGCCCCTACAATTGAACTTGTCTCTTTACGAGGTGTGTGTCTCGGCCGTGCGACCAACAACATTGCAGAGTATAGTGCTGTCATTGAATTATTGGTTGATGCTATCTCGCTCGAAATTCGTCATTTGGTTGTGCGTCTCGATTCGCAGCTTATAGTACTACAACTAAGTAATATCTACTCTATTCGAAGTCCTACTTTGTTACGGGTGTATTTGCGAATTCGCCTCTTGGAACGTTATTTTGATCACATTGAATATCAACATATTCCTAGATGTCTAAATACATTAACAGATGCATTGGCTAATTATGTATTAGACAAACATTTGAACCATTTATAAATTAAACACGTCAAAATTCACACAATATAAAGTGAACCGGTAGAATTCGTCTGTATATATAATGATCAAAAGAGTGTTTTACAAAAAGTTTGTCCGAAGACCAAAATATCAAAAAATTGAAGCTTATAGCTTCTACAAAGTGACGTCATGGATGACGTTCACGGTAACACACAACTACCCTAGCAACCCTATGGAGCAATCGACTCATAGCTGCTGATACCCCTACAGTATGACGCTGATCGCGTCGTGGAACCTCTTCCAGAGTCATATCTGGAATGTCTGCAGTAAGGCCCTCTAGATTCTGTTCCACTACTTGATAATCCTCAGCATACTGTGGTGCTGCCCCTTCCTCTCCTCGCCGCTGGATGGGAGAAGTGCCGGGAGGTCTATACGGTCCAACATCTGTGTTATCAACAAACAATTTTGTATTAGTCTTGGGATGAATATATAAAACAAAAACATTTGAATATGATAAAAAATTCAAAAACATTTAAAAAGAGAAAATGCGTGTACTTCTTACCAAGGTCACCCCACTGAGTATCCTCTGGTAGTGCTAAATCTGGATCTCCTCGGAAATCCAACCCATCATAAGCGTAGTCATCGACCATCAACATCTGGGTTTGAAGCCAGTCAAAGAAAATATCATCGTACTTGACGATCGGTCCTGCTACGTGCCAGGCCATGAGCCGACACCATCTCAACATCCTTGGATCCTTGGGACCCGGTATGTTCCACTCAACCTGTAGTCTAAATACGGGGACCCTCTCAAGGAAGAAGGACACCAACAAAGATCCATACCCGAATTGCTTCAGGTCACCTCGCCTACATTTGGTCAATTGTTTTTTGATACTGCGAAGCACAGCATCTGCCCAGTTGAATACTCGAGGCTCAGTACACTCGATGGCATACTGGAAGTATCTCTGTAATTCCATATGAGGAGAAGAACTCCCAGCCATCCGAGCTATAGTGAAAAGGATAGTACGAAGGGTCAAGTCTTGTACCCCCCAGATAACCACTTTTCCTTTTTTCCTTTCAGCCTCGGGTACACAATATTGATTGCAGTACTCACTCATCCTTAGCCCACCACCTCTACTACTGGTCAGGCTGACATAGTATCCGTGTTGGGACAATCCAGTCAAAAAGTATATGTCCTCAATGTCTATGGACAGTGTGTGAGCCCCCACATGAAAAACCTGTTGATCTGGGTCCCACATACGCACCATGTATTCTAATAGTCTGACCTGGGCCCTCATGCCCGGGATACAAAAGTACTTTATGAGCCCACAATCTCTCAAAGCAGCTATGGTAGGCGGGTGATTTTTGGCCATTGCATTATCCTCTTCATGTTCTCATTCACGCCACTCAAGTACCATGGTGATGGCCAATTATCTGCACAAGGAACACAATAAGAGGATTAATAACTTTTTTCATGCTTTGAATATTTTTCATTGGCTAAAAATTTAATTTTTTTTTGGGCTTTGCGGTTCTCGCAGGTGCCCCATGGGCATAGTGCGAGAACCTCGCAGGTGGCTTAAGTTTCACCTGCGAGAACGCCTCATTCTTGCAGGCCCCGTATGGCCTGCCTGCGAGAATTACAGCGCGCTTGTAGGGCTTGAAAACTCAATTGAAAACTAAACATTTAACCAATGAAATTACAAATTTAAACCATGAAAATGTCAAGGACGAAGAGCTTACCTTAATGTCACAGATGGCTCGTGAAATGGTCTCTCGTAGCTCCCGCAAATTGACGCCAAACTCGGAGGGTAAAAGAGGGTAAAAAAAAGGTTTTTGGAGCTCAATAGTGGAAATGTAAAATGGTGTGGTAAAAAAGAGTATTTACTCATTTTATTGACTTTTACTGTATCATTTTGGTTTTTATGATTATTTATCAATTAAAACCCTAATCCCTAATGTTATATTGAGTGTAAACTCTTGCAGGTGTGATGACTTGGAGGATAAAATATCGGGATATGGACATAAGTTTTTCTTTTTACATCATGTGTTTCGATTGTTTTTTATGGTTTTTACATAAAACCTCGAGCGTCGTTTTTGTCCGTTCTTGCGCTTGTAAATACATGAGAATGTGATCGAGCATACTTTTATCACTTTTTCGGGCTCAACAAGGTTATACGAAAAAGGAACCCCCCTGGAGTCCTCTTTAAGCTCTTTTCAGACTCTCTAAACATGAAAAGATCGCCGAGCGACCTTGCTATTTTCAC